>JAIPRK010000368.1:0-228484 GCA_025469195.1 Chaitophorus viminalis | reverse complement strand
AGATATCATTGTATACGAATAACGATTCTGAACGGAGTTAATATGTTTGTCTAAAATGTGTATATAATAATATAGTATTTTATATTTAAATTGAATTATAATGCAATTTCGTAAAAATTTAAATTTGTCATAAAAATTTTTCTTTAAGTCCGGTAGAAATTTTTTTAAATATTTTTGAAGATTAGCTTATGAACAAACTAGTGTTAAAATTTTGAACCTTTAGTATAAACAGAAAAAATTTTATGAATTTTTATCTACAAAATAACTTGCAAATTATAGTGATTTTGACACATTTTATACAAATTTTAGCTTTATGGGCTTATAAAAAAAATTTGAGTGAAACGATCTCTGATATTTTTTAGTGACAATAAGTTAAGCTTATTATAAATCGTGTATTAAATTTTCGAGTTTTCGGTCAGCCAATTAAATTTTAAAGATGTTTAAAAAAAAAATTTTTACAAAAACCGAAAATTTAAATTGTCTATAAATAAGTCAAAATACTTTGAAAACTTAACCATGTATAGAGAACGGTGAAAATTTCAAGTGGTTGAGGTTTTTCGTTTTTGAGTTAGAGCATTTTAAAAAAATGTTTTTTGTAAAAACGTGAATTTGCGTAAAATTTCCCATTTTTCATAATTTTTTTATCGTTTTTTTTTTCGATTTTTTCAAAAAGTATTAAAAAAGTTGGATTTTTGACTTGCCCAAGTACCATCTACTTTCACTTTTCTTTCAGAAAAGTTGCTGTTTAAGAAAATCGAAGCATAATTTAATTATGAAAATAAAAATATCAATATTATTTTATAGCATTTGATAGTTGATAATAATAATATAGTGGTATTAGTTTCAAGGTCCACAGACATGAGTAAAAGATAAGTATATAGTATATTGAAAATAATCTGAATTCAGCAATGCACAATGTCTCGTATATATTTGAATATTTACTGATATATTGATATAAAATTGTTGTTTTTTTTTTTAATTAATTTAAGTAAAATGTACACATAAATAATATAAAAATACATAAGCCTGGTATTTATCAATTTATTTAATATGATTTTGAACTTTTCCACTACTACACATTGATATGTATACATCTGAAATATGAATATAAGACAATGATAAAAGATAACATTAAAGATCAATGTTTACAAACATATGAAAATTTAAATTGTTAACATATCATAACAATCAAAATTTGGAATTTTAGTAGTTAAAACAAAATAAAAGAACTGCATTCAACTACATTGATAAATTGAATGGCTTTATATGTAATTATAGTAACAAAATATGATTTCTTCACAAAAATCAAAACTTACACATAATATGGATTCAAAATACCATTAATAAGTATGTATAATAATTGGTAAATAAAATGTGAATATAGTATTATTATTATAATGGTGTATGTACAACATAATATGATATGTATAGTCTTATAAAAATCGATGCGTTTTCTATATTGTAACTTTAATGTAATGAAATAAATTATTATGAATAATAATCATATTATATGCACAGAATGTCTAAATTTATCAAACATTCTGATGCAATGAGTTTGTTATATACTGTTATAACTTAATATATACATAGAGATAATATCTAAAGAAATGTTATTTTTTATGAACGTTCTGTGTTGTATCCTGGGAATAAATGTAACAAAGTGTTTGCCAATTTTGTGTTTATTTTCATAGCATAAGTCTTTCCTAATTCAGCTCTACACGACGGACATTGGAATACTTCAGCGTTAAATGATCTTTTCAGGCATCCCTAAAAACAAAAATAGATTTTAATTTAACACCTAATAGAAAATATCAATAGATTGATTAAAACATACTTTACAAATGTTGTGAGAGCACTCTGTGGTAATTGGTTCAAAAACAATTTCTTGACAACAAATGCATGAAAACGTTTCTTCAACTCTATCCAAAAACGCCTATAAAAATTGTTGTAAATAAAATATTTTTTTATTTATGAGTAGGGAATATAGAAGAAATAAAGAAAAAGAACACATACTTTTTTTCCTTGGTTTAATAACTCTTTACAGTCATCCCAGTATTTTCTATTAGCTACATCAGCTTTGATGAATTTGTCCGCTTCTTTTTCGAGTTTATATTGGATTTTTATTTTCTTTTTTGGGTGGTCATTATCATCCTCTTTTTCTAATAAATTAGTTAAAGACTTATTACTTTCAGATTGTTCATTTTCTTCAATGTCAGCATCTTGTAGTGTCCTTTTTTTTTTAGAACCAGGTAATTTTGATTTTGCTTCAATGGTCGCAGTAACAGCAGGTATATAATTTTCAGGATACTAAAAAATAATATCAAATAATAAATTACCTATCCTATGATCACAATCTACCATAATGCTGAGCCTTCCAACATTGGACTTGTTGAATTAAATATACTCTAACATGTTGGCGCATAGAGGGGAAATCAGATTTTTTTTTTAATACGGTTAAAAATATAAAAAATAAGTTTTATTTGAAAATGTGAAATTATCTTTAATTATATAACAGGAAAATTTCATAATCAACCTTTTGATACAACGTAAACAATAATATTTTTACAATGATTTTAGACTTACAATTATTTTAAGACCCAATTGAGTAATACGCTTTTTGCCTTGAGCTGTCCAAGGAGCTGGTATTGGATCATCTCGTTTCAGAACAAAACGCCATACAGTAAATCCTGATATTCCAGTTTCTGGATAATATTTGATGACTTTATAAAGACCATCATACCTAAAAATAGTAGAATTAATAATTAAGTTTTTTTTTTCATTACAACTATACAGTTAGTAATTAAATAATTAAAAGGAAATTTAAATTACAGAATATCTGTTTTATCTTTTATTTTATTCATGAGAAAAAAGAAAATTATTGTTTAAAGATATTTTTTAATATTGATTCCTACCGATTTCCTAACTCTGGTGCATATTTGGAATGTTTATGGAGTTTATAATTTCGTACGACCCTCACTGGTTTGCCTTTTTTCCAATCCACAGCTGTTGCCCCTTTTACATTGTCGATTTTGGCATTACAGTTGAGTGCTAAAGCTCTAAAAAATTATTAACGAGAAAAAAATAGTGTAAATGATAAATATAAATAAGGTTGGTTAATGATACAGCATTTAACCTAAATAAAACTAATTAATTTACCGGTTATAGCGTGTTAACTCTTGGTCACAACTCTGCAAAGCGGTACGTTTGTTGCCAGATAAATCTCGTCCTCCAGAACCTGTATACAAGAACTCATCACCATTGTCAACATCATCTTCATAACCACCACTTAGAACAATACTAAATGCGCCCTGATTATCACGACCATGTATTCCTCCAACAGGAGGACGATGAATACCAGCTTCAGATACCTAAAAACAATACTTTTATAAAATCATCAGTGCATAAAAAAATAATATTTCAACCTACTTGTACACGAAATAACCATGTGGTTCCAACTTCAACACCAGGGATAGGCCCAAAATGGTTTGATGGAACAATATTACATTTTTTTGTTCTTCCAACACACGCCATACCTTTACCCCAATCTCGTTTTGATGTAGACATTGACTCTGGTTTTTTTTTTTTTGACGCCTTCAATTTTTCACCAGCTTTTACAATTTCATTTTCATCATTTTTACATGAAGGACAATACCTAATTCAACCACATCAAGATGATGAAGTCATACAAACATAAAAGCCAATTTCACCAACACTTACCAATCATCATCTCCTGGCATCTCTTTCAAGGGTGGCTTAAGACATACCATATGGTAAGGATGATTACATTCATCACACATTAACTGTTTATCTTCATTATCTTTCCCACCACATACACGACACCCACATTCCTTACATGATTTGTCCATGTTATCTTTACATTTGATGCAATACAAAGCACCAGCTCCTATTTAAGAAAGCAATTCAAAATAAATACTCATTTTATTTAAATAAATAATATAGCTTTTGTTATTACTCATCACAGTTGGCTGTGTTTGCATAATTTTATCTTCTTCTGGAGTTCTTTCATTAAGGAACTTATAAGGTTTTATTTTGTAGATATCATCAAGAAACGTCAAATGACAGTTTTTTAAAACAACATTATCTATCCCTACAGATACATCTCCTATAATTTCTTGACCTCTTCTAGATTTCTTCACCTCCTTAACCAGTACATCATACCAATAGCCTCGTTCTTGAGGATAATCAACATTATAGTTCATAAGAACTTGAGTGTTGATTTTTATTTGGTCAAGAGGCAGAATTTCAGATGCGTGTGGTCGAATCTCTTGCAAGTGTACATCAATGGGAGGTTCTTCAGGGCACCTAAGCAAATTTTTTTTTTTTTAATTTTTTTTTTAGGATATTAAAATAATACATAAAAATAAATCACTTACCCTTCGATCTCCACAACATAAAGAAGACCATCATTTTCTACAGGACTCTTAGGGTCGTTTGGTTTATCCACTAAAGCAATATCTTTTTTTATCTTGACCAACTTACCAATAAACCATGAGCCATAGTGATAATCTTTCATATCAACATAATCACCAACTTTAAAATATTTGCTTTCAGCAAGTATATCATCATCTGCATCACTCTGGAATAAAATAAATACAAATTTCAGATTTTAAATTATTACTTAAATAAAATAAATACTTTGTCTGATGCTGAACTAGCTGCAGAAGAACAACTAGGAGTAGGAAATTCATTTTTACATTCATTTGCTGTGACTTTTGATACAGATTTTTTTGGCAAATTATTTTCATTATCAACAGCTTTAACCATCAATTGAATAACATCATTGACATTTATACCATAATCAAATAGTCTATATTGGTTTTCAAGCTGAAAAAAAAATATTATACTAACCATTCAATAATTATAAATATGATTCAAATATAAAAAATTAAAGTTAAATGATATGGTTTAATTCATATAACGAATTAACAACTTATTCAGGAAAACCAAATATCTTAATTGTATTATCACTATTAAAAACCTGTTCTAAACAAACAATAATTAAGAATATTATATTTATACCATTACTATAATAGAAATATTAAAAGAAAAGTTAAAAATATTCTAACCAATTTATTAAAAAAATTAAAGGAACTAATAAGCTTTAAATGAGGTATAGTTCTAATTCTTAATTGAACATTATTTTAGTACAGCACCCCTTAAAAAATAAAATCTACTTAGCTGTCTAACAACTATTAATTTTATCATAAGTAATAAACTAATAACTAATAACACATTAAAAAAAAATATATATTTTAAATTTAGATTCGTAAAATACACTATCACATTTGTATGGTTCTAAGTACAATAAGATACAGATACAAATGTAAAAATATAGGTAATATAGTTTAAAAAAAAAATAAAAATCATTATCATTTAGAGATAAGAAAATAATTGTTTTAATTTAATTCGCAGTATGTAATGTCTATCATTAAGTTTATTTATTATATACTAACTCTTGCTATAGAAAATAATTTTAGGTATGTCAAAAGAAGTTAAATAAATCTTAAATAAGATAAAATAAAGGTTAAACTATGACTTCCATATCAATATAAAATTAACATATTTTTGTGAAAAGTAGAATATTAATCAAAATATAAAAATTCTTCTTGAGCAAATAAATTAATATAATAAATATCCTATTAAACAGTAAAAAAATTAAACTATAAGAAATGTATCCCATATCCCATAATATGAAAAATTAAAATATAAAATATGATTCTCATTATACAAATTTTCTTATTTTTATAATAATATACAAAATCAAGTTTATACCTTATGCTAAAACCTAGATTAGCGAGAGAGAAAATAAATGATCAAATATAAAATTAATAAAAATCAAAAAGGTCAAGAAAACAAATTTAAATTTAATTACATCTTTAAATAAAACTAACTAATACAAACTATACCTACTCTAAATATGGTCCATATGATTGTAATGGACAACATTTATCTTTTAGACTAATATTAGTAGTTTTAAAATTGCTATGATTTAAATGACTGATTAAGGTAAATAATTTATACTTTAAATATTACGAAAATTTTATTGAGCAGTCTTGGGTGACCTTAAAATTAAACAGCTGCAGTTAATATTTTAAACAGACAAAGAAACTGGTAAATCATTTTATTAATTATTAACAAATCATTACAAGAACATGATTTTTCAGTTCTATTATCTTAAAATTTACAATTAAATAATTATGTGTACAAGATAGTTGACTTACTATTTACATAAACATTTGATTAATAAAATCAATGACAGATATTTAAATATTTATATAATATTATTTTAATAGCAAAATAATATACATTAACTTGAATCGAAAACTTTAACAGAATGGAATACCAATTAAATTCCATTATCTGTTTATTAATTTTTATAATTAATTAATTTAATTATTAATTAATCAAAATACTTATTTTAAAGAGTGATGTTATTTTAAATTTAACAGTGTATCCTATATGTAAGCTATGCATTATTAGAAAAACATCATAATTGAATTTAAGTGTACACAAAGTATTGATATCATAGCTAAGCGTACATCAGTACCATTATATTGACCAGTAGACGCTATAGTACACTCAGAATATAATATCCAACATACCGGCAACACTGTGCCAAAAGGATACAAGCAATCGTTGTTCTTACTTGTTTGCCAGCGAAAAATAACCTCAAGTTTTCCGACTTGGTGTTGAATTTCTTTTCAACAAAGGTCTTGAAATCTTTAACCAATGCAGTTCTGGACGTTGGTATTGTTACCGACACGCCTGTGTCCATCATTCTCACTTGAACGTACATGATTGAAGTTGCTGACACTGCCACCAACAACGGTTATGTGTGACCCTACTTCACTAGGTACACCAAAAACTGAGGAAACCTGTCTGAAAATACAATTAACGGTGAATACTTGTTGAACCACAAAATTATTAACTAGCAAGCGGTTAAGCGCTTCATCTGGATCGTAGCGCATATCTTAGATCAGGGTGGGCAACCGATATTTTATGGGAACCCATTAATTCCAAAATATTATGTCTAGAACCCACTCTTGAAAGTTACCTTAAGCACCCTAAAGCGAAAAAGTGAACATACATAAACACAGTTATAAATGCCTAACACAAAATCCGACAGTATAATGACCACCATAATAAAATATTAAAAAAAAATCTGTTAGATTCCCACACTCACCTGTTGTTCTTATGCAATCGAGTTTTACTTTGACGACGATCGAACAGTAGTTCGTTCTGGCCACATCGGACGTTAAACAACAATGACCGGCAAAGACGCTAAGTAGCAACGGTAATATTTCTTCGTGGCACACACAAATTGAACACAATACATTTTGGCGGGATGGCGAATGTGTATGGGATACGTAAGAACATCACGCGTGTGCTGCTGCTGCGTGTGTGCGCGTGACTATTCTTTTAACAAGAGATGCATCAACGCGCGCACGCGCAAACGACTGTGACTGCAACGGATGTTTGAAATGGCTCTGATAACTGAAGTTCGGACCACAGATTATTATATTATGGTTCGGACGACGAGTTGACCGACGGTTGATAAAATGATAACCCGTGATAACATGTGTAAGAATACAAAAAAAAAAATATTGCATTATAGCAACTAGCAACTACCTACTACTTTTAGATTCTGAACGGAGTGATGGAATCTATTAGTTTTACAATGATTTGTTTTTTTTTTATATTGTTTATTTTTGTCTGTCATCACGTTTTGGGGCAGTAAAAATGCTTCGATTTTCCTAGACAGCAACATTTCTGAAAGGAAAGTGAATGTAGATGGTACTTGAGCAAATCAAAATTAAAACTTTTTCAATACTTTTTTAAAGCGTCGAAAAAACGATAAAAAAATTACGAAAAAACGGGAATTTTTACGCAAAACCACGTTTTAGCAAACTACATTTTTTTTTTTAAATGCTCTAACTCAAAAACGAAAAACTGCAGATACTTGAAATGTTCATCCAATGTTTATATTGACATTTTCTATACATGATTTCAAAGTATTTTGACATATTTTGACTTATTTATAGACAGTTTAAATTTCCGATTTTTCTAACTTTTTTTTTAAATACCGATACAAAAAATTTGGCTCTCCGAAAACTTGAAAATTTAATACAAGGTTCATTATAAGTTATACCTACTTATCGCAACTAAAAAATATTGAAAAATGGTTTAATCAAATGTTTTTTATAAGCCTATAAAGTTCAAATTCGTATAAAATATATTGAAATCGCGATAATTTGCAAGTTATTTTAAAGTAAAAAATTCATAAAAATTTTTCAGTTTATATTTAAGGTTCAAAATTTAAACACTAGGTTATCCATAAGTTACTCTTCAAAAAACTATAAAAAAATTTCTACCGAACTTTAAGAAAAAAATGTTATGACCGTTTGAAATTTAAATTTTTACCAAATAACGATTTATCCTCGAACGAACGATTTTAAGTATTTGTTATAATTTAAAAAGTATAAGTCGCAGAAACTTGAAATTTTAACTTATTGTTAAGATTGGCATTTTCTTTAAGTCATATTTTTTTCAAAATATTATACTGATTTTGAAGCAATTTAGAGACATTTGAAATATTCGATTTATTTTAAATCTTTTTTTTTATAATTGTTGATAAAAAAATTTTGGGTGGTACAAAATACTTGATAATTTAATAGAAGATTCCACAGAAGTTGTTGTTACTGTCATTTCAAAATTATTCAAATCTATAGGCATAATTTTTTTTTTAAATGCGTTTGAAAAGCAAATATTGACATAATATTTCAGTTTAAATATAACATAATATATTATATAATATACCTATTCTAGACCAACATAACATATAATCTCTGTTCAGAATCATTATTCCGGTTATTCCTATACAATGATACCTATCATTGCATCCAAATTTAACAAATCCAGTGTAACGACCTATCCTATAAACGAGGTGCACTCGTGCATTCCACTCCCTAATGTACAGCAGAGCGGGGCCCATCCGGTTCTTTTTTTTTTAGCTTTTAAGATATACATTCTTTTATATCTTAATTTGTGCTCTAAACTGGGTACAACATAGACCACAGACTACTATAAGTGGCATAGACTTATAAGTCTACAAAATACAGTATGTAAAAAAATAATTAATAATTATTAAATAATAATGAAATACCCTAGTATCTACATTGCTAAAATTGCCAACTATTAATCAGATTAACGAATGAATTCATCATTTTCTCATCAGATCTCTACTATACCTACTACTACAAAATAAATTTCATTTCATTTATTTTGTGCTACAATTATCAACTGCTACTTTTAACACCTCTACAGAACGCATTATCTTCCAAATATAATTAAAAAGTAATGACTTTCAAATAGACCTTATACATAGACATAACTATTTGGAAATCTGTGGTGTCCACAGATTAATATACCTCTATATATATATATATTTGTGGACAAAACTAAACAGTTTGTTCTTGTTAACCCAGCAGTATTGCTGTATACATTTTCTCACATTATGCATTATCAACCAGTGGCCGGTGAGTTGGATAGATACCTAGTTGCTAGCAGTGGGCACCCCCGAAAATTGAGGCTATACATTAAAATAATGCTATGGAAAAATTATAAATTAACCCTCCCCTCAAAAAAAAAATCTAAGTAGTAGTACCTTCTATAGGTCTATTGTTTTTGTCTATAACTGTTGGATTTCTTATACTTTTTGACATTCAGAAATTTCTCAACTTTTGAGCAATGTTCAGATTTTTAATGCTGTATAATAAGCTGGAGCTATTTTTATAAATGTACTTTATAGTATTAAAATAAAATAGTTAAATCACTTTGTAATATTAGAGTAAGCATTAAGATGTTTTTTTTTTTTTACTCACAAAAATGGCAGTAATCTGCTTAAAGAAAGGGGTGCAGCCTATAGTTGGTTTTAAACCGATGAAAGTGCCAATATAAATATATTGTAATTTTATTCTATTTGGCCACTAGCTCATATCTTCCCTGCCCCTTGATATAAATAATATCGTATTATTATAGTTTTTAAATTTAAACCATGGTAAAATTTGTTACAAAAAGTCTCATAATAGTTTAGGAAATAGTAAAACTAAATAATATTTAAAAATGTATCAGATTTTAATACTTATGATTTTCAAATATTCTATTTATTTTAATTTTAACATTTAAAAATTGCATTTTATATAACTAAACAATTTATCGAATTAAGTAATAATAATACAAATCTTATTTTACACAGATCTTGAATTATGTATAAATATTCTGGTGATACTCCTCAGATCAGATCAATAGTAACATTGGAAATCATCCTCCACTTAAAACAACAGTACCATAATTATTGTAAAGTTGTTTTTTTTAATTATTATCATATTTCCTGCACAGTATCTTATCAATGTCCATCAGGAAATATGCTTTAAATGGTTCCATCATCAATAGAGTTGAAAAAAACTTGTTATCTAGCCACAAATTATTTTCTTGTATATTCTTTATATCCAAACACCTAAAATCTAAACAAAATATTAAAATGTTATTATTTCATTCAATAAACTGCCAATTAAATTTATTAGACTATCAACATATTTTCAATGCATAGAGCTGTAGAGATTCAACTTAAAGTAAACAAATAATATTTTTAACAATTAAATGACTCAATAGTGCAGTCTCTTTCCCATATCCATAATTCAAACCACAGTTCCTCATATTATTACTTTTTTTTTTTAACAATATAATTAAAAACTTACTTTCAATTTGTATGGATTTTGTTAGTTTTGAAATATCTAGCACAAACACATTGATTTCTTGAATACAAGGTTGATCAATAAGTTCAATGTCTACAACTGCTACTTTTTGTACTTCAACTGAATCAATTTTATAATGACTTTTTAAATGCCTAAGACAAATAAAATATTAAGGATAACTTAAGGATATTTATTTTTGTTAATTGAACTGACCTAATAGCTGCATCTTTTACAGGCTCTCCTGATTTAACTTTTTCGTGTTTATTGAAATATTTTGATTCTTCAAAATGTTCAGGTAAAATTATTTGGTTGTCTTTTTTAATAACAACATTAACCCATGATTCCTTTATTTTTTTTGAAGAGTTTGATAATATTATGGTACTATCTAACATAGTATCGTCATTTAAATACTTAAAATGTGCTTTAAATGGAATTTTTTTCAATATCATAGGAAACCAAAATTTATGATCAATCCACATTTGATCACATGGAGAATCTTCTACTTTGAACCACTTTATTGGAGCCATTTCTATAAGATAAAACTATATATTTATTTGTGTTATGGTGTATAAATAATTAATATCATTTTCACCATCAGATTCGATTATGTCACCACTAAAAAGATTACATGAATATATATGTCCTTCTAATATTTCTTTTGAACCGACATACTCAAATTCGATTAAACCAATTTTGTCCATAGAAATTACATCTAATCCACACTCTTCTTTTACTTCACTGAAAATAAATAATACTGCTAATACTTTAAGGTATTTTAACATAATATAATTAAATTTGAAAAATTAATTAATTACCGTTTTGCTCCATCATCAATTGTTTCATTTGGTTCTACTTTCCCACCAAACCCATTCCATTTGCCCTTGCCCATACCACGATTTTTCATACCTAATAACATCTTACCATTTTGTAATATCATGGTTAGTGTCATCACTTTCCGAGAATAACCAACAAATGTAGGATAAGACAACATGTTTTTCTAGAAAAAAAAAAATTGTTAATATTTAGATATACTATCACAGAGTAGATTAAATTAATTCTATTCTGTGATTCTATTATTAACAGCTTAATTATTTTTTAGATTAGAATAACATCATACATTGGAGAAGCCGTGGTTTGACTTATACTGTGAAGTAGCCTGCTTTTAGAATATCTATTTTTAACACGGCAAATTTCAGCAAAATATTTCTCAAATTGGATTTACTTTTTTTGTAACTAATAAATAGTAGGATTTAAATAATTTTTTAATGTAGGTAGATAAAAATAAGACAATATAATAAAAATTATGATTTATTGTTTTAAATCAAATTATTCTTATTGGAAAAAGTGTTAATTCAATTTATTTCAAGTTATTTCAAAAAAATTATTAAATTATTTGTGCAATAATAATTACAAATGACATTTTAAGCATGGAATATTAACATGATAGGTAAAATACATTCTAGCAGATATTATATTTATTAAAAAGTTACAAGTATAACAATAATACAGTTATTGTTAGAGGGACAAAACCGCAAACAACCCCATTGACACCACAAACAAGTGATGATATCTATTTTAAACAAACATAAGTATTAATAATGATTATAAATACTCAATGGTATTAATTAAGAATAGGACTTGTACTCACTTAGAATTAAGGATTAAAGGATTATACGAATAGTAATAGTATTAATCGCGTCACTAAGGCGTACTTATTGTGTATTTTATTTAAATTTTATACATAATATAGCAATAGCCAAGTCAAATGCAAAATCTAGTATTAAAATTTTATAATATTATAAATTTATAACTAATAAATAATACCAATATTTATTATTTACGACCACAACCGGCTGCCGCTTGATACACCGAAGCGGCATCGTTATCGTTATATTGTTATAATGATATTCGTGGTGTGGTGGAAGGGGTATCGTACTAAGCCACGATGTTGTGAGCCATGATTTGCTGTCTCTGTCTATCATATGCGTAACATAGGAATTTAGACGTTTTCTATTTCCGACGTACTGATCGAACAATTAATGCAATAAAAGTTTTGAAAACTGATTTGAATTCGTTTTGAAGAATTCTTCTATATTCAGATCGACTCTGTCATTTTTTCGATGTTGTCCCCCAACTTTTCACAAAATAGTATAAAAAAAATTGGAAACATAAAAATCAACAAAAGTCAATTATTAGGTACGTTAATTGTTAAGTACAAAATTTAAAAAAGAACGGATGGGCCTCGCTTTGCTGTACAGTTATTGGGGTTGGAATGCACCTCGTTTATAGGATAGGTCATTATTATTACAATGGATTTATTAAATTTGAATGCAATGATAGATACCATTGTATACGAATAACGATTCTGAACGGAGTTAATATGCTTGTCTAAAATGTGTATATAATAATATAGTATTTTATATTTAAATTGAATTATAATGCAATTTCGTAAAAATTTAAATTTAAAACAGTCATAAAATTTTTCCTCTTAAGTCTGGTAGAATTTTTTTTATATATTTTTGAAGGTAAGCTTATGGACAACCTAGTGTTAAAATTTTGAATCTTAAGTATAAACAGAAAAAATGTTATAAATTATCAACTACAAAATAACTTGCAAATTATCGCGATTTTAACATATTTTATACAAATTTGAACTTTATGGGCTTATAAAAAAAATTTGAGTGAAACCATCTCCGATATTTTTTAGTTACAATTAATATAACTTATAATTAATCCTTTAATACATTTTCAAGAGTTTTCGGACAGCCAATTATATTATATAGATGTTAAAAAAAATTTTTTTTACAAAAATCGAAAGTTTAAATTGTCTATAAATAAGTCAAAATATGTCAAAATACTTTGAAAACTTAACCATGTATAGAGAACGTCAATATAAAGATTTGGTGAAAATTTCAAGTTGTTGTGGTTTTTCGTTATTGAGTTAGAGCATTTAAAAAAAAATGTAATGTAAAACAATTGACACAGTTATTTATAATTACAGTTAACAAAATTTTATTTATTTAAATTAAATATGATAATGTAATGTAATCTAATCAAATGTAGTGAAATATTATGCAATTTATCTATTCTATTATACAATACTTTGTAATACTTGATTAATAATTAATCACAGTTATTGTGCTATGCTTATATTTTATTTATGCAACTAGGCTGTCTAAAAAGTTACTATCGGGCCATTTGGACCCCAATAAGCTACGATCCTTTTTGGATGCTTTTTGACGAGACGCAAATATATATATGGTAAATATATATTTTTTTTTTTGTACAGTGTGCACATCTGTGCCGTGTAGTAGCCGGTCTTAGATAAGAAGCGAATATCAAGTCATTACGTTATTCTGTGTCATTACTCGGATAATCCATAAAGTAAGTCTATGGGATAATCATAACGATATTTTAACAAACAAAAAAATTGGTACATTTATTATCTACTATGGCGATAATGCCCCGATCATGTTTTATGCCACAGTCGTGTTTGGAACAGGATCGGAACATGTCCGTAACGCATTGCTTTATAGTTTATTATCAACGACGGAAACCGACACAACAGGTTGCGTGGGAGTGAGATCGGGGACGGCCGCCGGTCGGCTGATAACATCGTGGGGATACGGTAATTTCGCGTTGTCTGGACGGCACGACCTACGCGCGGAACAGGTAAAAACACATGGACATAATAGAATTCTATTATGTATTTAATATTTATGTCTATGGTTAAACACGACGGTCCCTACTACGGTCCGCCGATAAATGGAAGTGGCAAAAATCCCGCCACCGTCTTCTCTCTCGGCCGGTCGGCCCGGTCGTCTCCAACGAGGCAACGGACTCCCAACGACGACCAACAGTCCGTCGAGCCCGTAGATGATAAAAGACATGGTCGACGGTGCCCTAGGTCCTACATTGCTACACTCTTCCCGCCACTGCTGTTCATTCATAATAACGACTGAACAACGTAGCGTTATGAATATTAAAATATAACGCGCGCGCGCAGCGACGAACAAACGGCGACGGGGCCGAGGTGCGTTGCGGGTTTGCGACCACTGATTATAGTATACAGTGTGAGTGTATGTGCGTGCGTGTGTGCGCTTATGTGCAGCCAGATTGCCAGAGCAGTGCACAGTACGTCAGTACTCAGTACACAACAATCGTGCAGAACCGCCGAACGTTCACTGCCCACACACGGCATACCCGGGGTACACGTAGACGTTGTTAATGCTCATTTTACACTCACCCGTTACTCGTCGAACCGATTCGTATCTCGTCACAGCGCCCCATTGTGCGCGGTGGTGTCGTTCGCGCTACGTTAACCGACCGGCGACCGCTCTCCTCTCCAGTCAACGTTCGTTTTACCGATTTTAATATAATATATATAGTTATTACCTTTACCTATTCGTCACTCTCAGTTGTTTTTTCTTCTTCTTCCCCTCCCCGTTCGTCGATTTCCCTACTAGTTTTCCGCGCACCGTGCCCTACGTACTCGTATTATTCGCATGATTGTGTGTGTGATAGTGCGCGCGCGCGTATAACTCGGTGTTATTATTATTTATTATTTATTATTATTATTACTATTATTATGCCCATCGTCGTGATCGTCGTCTGAACAAAGCTCAGCGGAAAGATCAAACAATTACCAAGTCTCGTAAAACGCGTCAACAGTTGTCATCGAGGTGAGTACCTGCAGTGTACATACGTGTGTTTACCTTACACGCCTAGCTCTGGTTACCGGACATAATACTTTTTGCACGTCCGTTGTGCTCGCTACGACCGTGGTGCATCGTGCACGGTTTTCCGTCCGCTCTTATAGTACTCGGTTCTCAACAGGCTTATCAATTATTGTGTTGTCGACCCCGAAACGTTCGTACATGATGTCCTCTAAAGTAGGCCTCTAATCTTGAGTATCTTTTTTTCCCTACTCGATTTAACATTCCATTTCGTTTCGTGTAGTCTATATAATGTTATCACAACGACCCTTTCTTAATTTTTCGATTAGCAATTAGACAATACAATTTATCCGCTTACCGTGAACCTACCTATACTTAAAAAAAACTTGTTCAAACTCGTATTAGGTTTTATTATTTCGTTGTTTATTTTTTTTTTACAAATGATAAAAATGTCGATTACCTTCACAGTTTCAATTTAAACTACCTATTTCACATGCCCTTTCCTGGTACACTATAAGTAATCAATTCAATTGTGACTTATCTTATTATTTGTTTTAATACTTTCAATCAACAATTATTCTATAACTTTATATTGCACTTAAATCAATACACTGTACTACATATTATTGATTTGAATACATGTATTATATTTTACTTGATTTCCACCTAGGTAGTTCTATTTAATCTGTAATACGTGATATATTCGTGTTTAAGCTCTTGAAAAACTGTTACTGCAGTATATTTATTGGTCAGTGTTCATGTGTTAAATATAAGTGTTGATTATATCCTCTTAATTACTCTAATTTATGGTATAGGTACTAGGTAGTAAACACATCATAAAAAGACACTTAAAGATAAATATTTATTTTCTATAAAAATTTCAATAAGAATTAATATGTCCTTGATAAAAAAAAAAAAAAAAAAATACCAGCCTTCTGTTTCTTATCTTGTCTATTACAATAATACTCTTCTTTAAAAAATGTTTCTACAAATCTAATACATTGTTAGTGGGATGATAAATACCTTTTAAAAACTAAGCTATTAAATAGTATAGATACCTACCTAATTTAATAGCAGTTCTACAACTTGAGAATATCATTTTATAATTGTATTAAAATTAAAATTATTTTTACAGTAAGTATTGTTTATCAAAACCATTTTCAATATTGTTTTACAATTGTCTATTTTTCAATACTTAATTAATGATGACCAATAATACCACCTATGTACCTATCAATGGTCAATAATGGTACTTAAATGCAATTAGTTATAAAAATGTGTCACTTAGATATTACTTGTTAAGTTACTAGTTATTTTATTCTTATCAAATTTATAAATTATTCCAAGATTCTTTTTAATTTAATATTAACCATTAGATTTGTATTTATTAATATTAAATAAATGAATAATGTTTTATGATTATAGTAGTGTACAATACTCTCTTTGTTTCAACAATAAGTACATAAATATTATAACTTTCACTAATAAAATTAGTGATTGTCGAGGTGATTGTAGTCTTGTATATTATTTATATTTAAAGGTGTGCCTCAACCTAAAATGCTTAAATTATGATAAATGGTTCTTCCTGATTTTTCCAAGTATAAAATATGCCATGTATTTTAATGATCACAATTATTTTGAATTTGGATTTTTAATTTTTTTCTATTTATAACTTATTAATATTAATATTTTAATTATACTATAAATTATTTCAACTTTTTTTCACTGCTATCAGCTCATTGCTCCTAGGCAATGACAAAAGAAAAATCTATTTACAGTGAACAGATAATAGGTACCTAATATCATACTAGTATTTATAATCAATGCTAATATTAATGCTTCAGAATTTTCAATTTGTATAGTCTTATTGAAGTAATAAAATGAAAAAAATTGCCATTGATATTACTGATTTGCCCGTTGTTTAAGTACCTATTTATTTTACATTATATATTACCTGTATAACTTGTAATACTATTACTGCTTGTCCATTTTAAAATTAACATCTCATCTAAGGTTTCTATAATCAATAATTTGTTGTTTGTTTACAAAATTTGATGCAATTGTTTTTAAATATTAAATGTGTAGGTTCATTTTGAAATGATAACCAAATTTTTAAAATTATTGTTGATATCTATGTTAAATAAGATAAAAGAATCAATGTTATAAAAAATTAGTTATATAATGGTCCATTATCTCTGTAAAATCATTGTTAACATAAAAATTAATTAACTATGAATGAATGCTATGACTATTTATTGCCATTTTTTTTTTGAGATTCATTTTGTAAACTAATAGGTAGGTATGTTTAATTAGATTCATTATCTCAATTATTTAGCAATTACTATTTACTGTTTTAAATTATAAGCCAGATTAGTAAATTGTATTGCCTGACATGACTTAAATTGCTTAGATACCTTTTTTTTTTTTTTAATAGGTTTTTAAATTTTGTAAAATTTAATTAATTATATTGTTTTATTTTTTAAAAAAAAATACACTTAACATGTAGATAGGTAATTTGTTTGAGTTTTAAATAAAATGCCCTATAAATTCAATTTATATACACTATATTTACATTTATATTTATTAAATTTTAGATGAAGAAACGAGAAGAAATGCAAGTTAATGTAGCGGGTCTTAGACGAAATTTAAAAAATATTGCACATAATTACTCTGATGCTCAAGTTAGTAAATTTTTAATTGTATTTCTTCATGATATGTTAATTTTTCTGCTATTAAGTACATTAACTATAATACTTACTATTATACAATAATATTTTGACCTAGTTAATTGTATGTTAAATCTTATTAGTCATGCTTCAAAAATACCACTAAAATAATTGTATACTTTTCTAACAAGAAAATGAATTTACTTCAATCCTATGATATTATAAAATATTAACAAGGATTATATTTTAGGTAAAAGTACGAGAAGCAACCAGCAATGATCAATGGGGTCCAAGCAGTACACTAATGGCTGAAATTGCTGACCTGACTTACAATGTAGTTGCCTTCTCAGAAATTATGGCAATCCTTTGGAAACGACTTAATGATCATGGACGGAACTGGCGACATGTTCATAAAGCTCTAATTCTTTTAGAATATTTAATAAAAACTGGCAGTGAGAAAGTATGTAAAATGCATACCTTCCTATAAATTATAATGTATACTATATACTAATTTAGTTTTTTTTTTAAAAAAAAGGTTGCCCAGCAATGCAAAGAAAATCGCTTTGCAATTAAAACATTAGAAACGTTCCAACATATAGAAGAAAATAAAGATAAAGGACAGAGAGTACGAGATACAGCCACACAATTAGTAGCTTTATTAGATGATGATGAACGATTAAAGACCGAAAGAGCACGTGCAATTAAAGCCAAAGAAAGATCAGCACAAAAAATTTCAAGTTTTGGCAGTGATGGAAATGTAAAAAATAATATTTATTCTATTTTAGTAAAATAATGGTGGTGGTTTTCTATATATATATATATTTTTTTTTATTTTGTTTTTACGCTGGTACATGTGGTTAGACTACTCCACAAAGCCCTAAATATCCATTGGTAAGTTAATACAATCTTATAGGGTACTGCAAAAATGCATGCATTAACAACTAATTGTATTTGAAAAATTACAAAATATAGCTTAAGTATATAATATAATTTTTAAATTAAAATGTGACATTAAATTTGTCTAAATACTAACAACTTTTATCAGCTGGTGAAATTATAAATGCCTAATACTATTTTCTCTATAAAATCATCAAATTAAAAAAATGTTAATTTCATGAGTTGAGTAAAACAATTGTACTAAAAATGTCATACATATTAAACACTTAAGGCTTGGCAATTTTTTTTTAATTTCAATTTTATTTATTCTTTAAATTAATATAGATATATGTCATATTGTGTAATAACTGCTTATTATTTTGTAATATGATACAATATTTATAATATCATTAAAATAGTTCATTTTCATTGATAGTAAAATAATTTGTTTTTATTTTTTTTAGTTTCGAGATTCCTATGGTTTGTACGATACCCGACCTCCTGTTAAAGGTATGATGATTATTAAAATATGAAAATCTGAGAAGTTCTTATATTTCTTTAGTGCATTTATATAATAATTAAATAATGATGCATATTGATTTGAAATTTTTCAAATAATCCAGTCTTATTCTACTTAACAATAAAATCAAATAACATAATTTTATTTCTTAGATTTACTTTAAAAACTTAATATAAATAAATATAAATTTTAACAAAATTAACTTATTTTTATACATTTATATTTTTTACTTGTTGGATACTTCAATCATAATGCATCAAATACATTGATGACTGTGTATTTAATTTTTTTACTAATGTAACAATATTATACATTGTAGGAAAATAATCATTACACTTAGGTTCTTAAGTAGTATAATATTTAAATTTTTACTTGTAAACAAAAACATACTTAGAAATTTGCGTATAATTTTACAAGTATCCATATTTCATTTATTACATTTTTGGTTTTGAGTTAATGAATTTTACTTGATATTACAAATTTATTCCATTTTTCTTATGTTTAACTGTAATATTTGCTATTCAATTTAAAATTAAAATATTGAGAATGCTCATTTGAAAAAAGTAGTAAACTCTTTTTTAGTTTTTATTATTATATTATTTACTATTACATCAATAACTTAAGTATAAACAACAAAATCTGTTGTGATAAGTACGTATTGACTATTATTTGAGTTCATTATATACTATCCATTCTTATTCAAATTATCTGAGTTTTGACAATATATATTTATAATATTATTAATATTAATTATTATTATTATTATTAATTAGATTGATATTTAGTGATACTATTTAAATAGAATACTCTTATTCTAAAATAAATGTTGTATTTGTTAAGATTTGTAATTATAATTAGTAATACAATGTTTTTATGGAGATTTATATAGAAAATATTTTATCTGTTAAAGCCGAACTAGAAAGTGCTCGTCCTCAGACTGTTGGTGAAGAAGAATTACAATTACAACTGGCTTTGGCTATGTCTAGAGAAGAAGCAGAACAAGAAGAACAAAAGCGACGTAGTGATGATGTGCGATTAAAACTGGCATTATCTCAGAGTGAAAATGAATTCAAGTAAATTTATTACAGTTTTAAAAGTTAATGTGTTGAATTGAGTTTGTTTATTCAAAAAACTAATGGATAATATTTAAGTAGTGGTTCTGAATCTGGAGCCAATAGTACTAGTGGCAAAAGCAGTAATATGTTAGACCTGTTGGGGATCGATCTAGATAATGAGGCCGAAAAAAATGGTGCGGCAGCAGTAGCAGCAGACCCATGGGGTATGCCAATTAAAACTCAACCACAACCACAAGTAATACACAGTATTTATTTTTGAAACTAAATATTAATTAATTTTTGCAAAATTATCAAATGAAATACTATTTAAAACTATCAAATTGATGTATATGTGGTCATAGTTCGTCGTCTCAACAATCATTCAAACTAAAAATGTCTAATATAATCAAATCAAACTCTTCTCATCCTAACTTACTCCTAACAATTCAAAATATTTTATAAACGCAACCATCACCACTTCCTAATCTCTGAATTATCTACCCACATTATCCCTGGTAACCCTAGAAGATGTCAAATAAGTAATAACAAACCTATTGTCATGACTTATTAACTGATAAACTCTTACTATCCCATACCATGAAGTTTTATCAATTATAATTGTAGCCTAAATATGAAATATTTAATTTTTTTTATATTATTTATTTCCTTTATTACATATTGTTTAAACGAGCGTTTCTCAACTGGGGGTCCACAAAAAGGTTCGCGGAAAAAAGTGAATATTGTTGTATTTGATATTTGTGTTATTATGATTTGTGAAATATTGTTAATCGGTTTTTTTATATAATATAATTAGTGCACATAAATATAATGTAAGTAATAAGTATATTTTAAAATATATCATTAAGCGGTGGCACATGTACACTGGATATTATCTAATTTTTTGTGCCTATTGGAAAATACTTTCCTGAATATGGAAAAGAAGACAACTGGATTGTGTTCTCTTTCAATAGAAACTATTTTATAACTGATATTTTGTCAATTATAGGAATAGAAAAACTGATTGTACTGAAAACAGATTCTTCATTTGAGATTTAAGGCATTTCTTGAAGAAAAATTGCTCATCGCCTTTTGGGCTGACGTGAAAGACAAATACCTTAAACTTTCCTACAAAGCGTTCAATGTTCTGCTACCGTTCACGAGCACTATTGGTAGAAAAGTCATTTTTATCATATACGTTCATTAATAATAAGTACTGTAATAGACACAGTGAATTCACTTATGAGTTTACCTCTCATCTATGGAGCCAGATTTCAAAAAATTAAGCGCCCAAAATCAAGGCCAAGGGTCACATTAAAATTTAATTTTTAACTTTATATTATTTAAAATTATATACATTATATATTATGACACGTGCTGATTAAAATAAATATATATTTCTAAATTTTTCATTTTACTTATTTCTTAAACTTTTATCTCTATCTTATGTGAAAATATATGAAGAGTTGACATTTGGGTGTCCATAAAGCAGTAGTGAGGTCAAGGGGTATATAAATAAAAAAAGATTGAGAAACACTAGTTTAAACAATTACTTGTGTTTATTATAAAAACATATTTGTTGTTTGTACAAGCTTATTGTTATTTAATTAATTAAATCAAATTTTAATGATGACATTTAATTTCAGCCTTTAAATTGGTCTAATGGGGATCTAAATAATGGAACACCTACACGAGCAGCTGATCCTTGGTCACCAGTTACACATAAACAAAATTCTACTTCTTCTGCTCATGTTTTGCCAAGTGCAATAAATGATAGTCAGTATAATAAACTTTATAATTTATAAAAAAGACAATTTTAATGTTTTTCATTCAAGGTGTAGATCCTTGGTTAGCGCAAAATACGTCAGCTGCACCAATGACACCACCAGACCCATGGGCTCCTGCAACGGTTACTCAACCATTAACTAAACCAAACCAAGAATTTGATGAATTTGCTCTTTTAGGAAATCGATCATTACAAACAAGTAAGTATTAAAATGTATTTTAATTAATTTAATAAGAACTATTTATTTTTATGCATGTAAATTATTTTAATTAGAACCTACTCCTGATCCATTTGACCTTTCACATTTAAACAATGAACTATTAGGAACATCTGCACAAAGTTCAACATCGGGTAAGAAGACACCACACAGTTTCTTGGGTGAAAATTCTGCATTAGTAAATTTGGATAATCTAGTGACGGCTCCTATTAATCCAGCACCAGTAGCACAATCGCGGCCACCTGGTAGGTTTTACACTATTACAGAATTGATAAATATTTATAATTTCTTTTTAATGTAAGTTTTTAGTATATTTTTAACAATAGTATTTAGTATTTACTACTTATCATAATATTATATTGCTAATTTATTGTGATAATAGAATTATTTGATAAAGTTTTATCAAAACATTTTGATGTTCAATAGTTCAATAGTTACCAATTTTGCATTAGTTCTCATTGTTCTCAACAATTAAATTTAAACTAGATGTGAAAATCAAAATAATATTTTTATTTTTATTATTACTTCAATTTTGTGAAAATATATTATATTTTTATTTTAGGTATGGTAAATCCATTTGGATTATCACAACAGCCTCCATTTACAACTCAACCAACAGCTCCAGCCACATTTAGTGGTTCAACTACCTCTACTTTGCCACCACCTCTAGTGCCGTCTCCTAATCCATTTTTGTCGTAGCAAAATTTTAAAAGTTCTCCTAAGATTTTTTGAAATAATTTACAATAACGAAATGAAATTATATTTTTTTATGGTTGTTTCCAATTGCTAGTAATATTCTATTATATTTGAGCATCCTGTGTTTTTTCTTATTTAATGTGTAAATACTTTTAAAAACAAGAGCTTGGAAAAAAATTTGGGATTTAACAATAACTATAATATATTTAATATATAACTATCATTGTATAATTGTAACTCGTAATGAAGTTGTTTTTTTAACTACAAATACAAATTATTGGTGTGTTTAGACATGCAAAGAAATGAGTACATTTTTGAATAGTTGTAAAAATGTATACAAATTTTTTTGTTTGTATTTTTGCTGGTTGTTTTAAACACTTAAGTACTTTTGATAGATACATATTATGTTGTTACTTTATGTAGTATGTATCATTAGCAGTTATTATTATTTACTACTAATAATTTTTTTTTTTTTTTTTGAAGAAAATTTGTTTAAATCACATTATTGAGCTCAACGTGTTTATAAAAAATAAAAAACAAATTTAATTACATTATTATTGTTAAACGCACTGAACATAAACCTTTTTTATACATATATTCAATATATATTTAATATGTGTATTCATACATATTATTTATATATTTAATTTAGATTTTATCAAATAAATGACGTTCCGATATGAAATAATGCTATTTATGTCATGCATATTTTTCTATGTAAATAATGGGGTGCAAAAACGAGTGAGAGAGATATTGTATTTTTTTAAATAATTTTAAATCCGTGTAGTTTTTATTTAATTAATATTGTGTATGACATTGTCTGTGGTAGCTACATTGTATTGTAAACTTAAATATTATGTTTGTAATCATTATATATTATTATCATCATGTGGTTTTTATAACATTTATTGTTTTATTTTCAATCATTTATTATTACCCGGTGTATTTATAATACCTAAATATATATTATTTTATTTTGTTACAGTAATTCAGAGTTTTTATTTAATGTATTAATAACTGTATATTAAATTAAAACAATTGAAAAATGTTAGAAATTGGTTGGCTTCACTGCTCTCCTCCAAAATTACATAGTCACTAATGAATGTTTTTTATAAATAAGACATTATATTTTAATTTAGTATTCTAAAATTAATTAATAAAGCTTGGAAGTTGTTACTTTTTATTTTTATTCTTTTGTCTAACTATATAGACAATACTTTCTTAATAGAAAATGTTTCAGTAGCAATTGAATCTAAATGATTAATTTTTATTTTGCATTTTTTGGCTTTTTTACTATATAAATAATTGTTTGACACTTTTATGTAATGTTCTACATTTTTACTCATTTTACACTAGTTTAAAGAAAAATATAACAAGTTAATCAAAAGACCACTGTTAAATTAAAAATAAATTGAAGGCTGTACTCTGAGGAAAATACAGGATATCGAACAATATTAAAAAATTCTAAATGGAGAAACTTCAAATGAGTGTTTTCCAAATGACTTCAGTGCTGGAGATATGGCTAGTTAAAAATTTGCTGCAATCACTTAAGTGAACGTGGTTAAAAGTTTTTCAAAATATAAATATACTTTTCAATAATTGTCATTCATTTAATTTTTGGTGACATCAAACATGCTTTAATTGTATGATGTAATAGTAATGTTATATGTAACTGGTAATTTGTAAGCTTTTATAATTTTAAAAAATATTAAGTTTTTATTAATTTTAAACTATTATTTTTAATTTATGTAGTAATTTTCTAAATGTTTTAAGGTTATCAACTTCTAAACCCTAGTAATTAGTATGAGAATATAATTATTATATATATCGATATATATATATATCGATACACTCAAAACACCAATATATTTTTGAAAACAATTTATCATTAATCAAATTATATATAATGGTTAATTAATTATAAAAAATAAAATTTATTATGGTATTAAATGACAAATATTCACTTATTATTTTTATAAAAAAAATAACAATATTTTATGTTTTCAGTTGTTTTGGATAAATTAACTTATGGCGTATTCAAGTACTCATTCAAGAATGAGGTGGATATTAGAAATACTTTCCTTCAATCATGAGTACATTTCTAAGGTACATACCTTATATAGTTATATCTAATAAATTGCAAATAGTTGATGAATTTGCATTCCTCTTCATCTATCCATCGATTGGTATGATCTTGGTATGAAGCCAACTTCCATTCTTCTTTATTATTCACTTTTCGTTTCTACATAATATGAGTCACATCTTTGTTTCCTTACTATAATCAGTTTTAACCATTCTTCATTGTATGGCCAATCTATTTGTTTCATCTTCTAACTATGTTTTTTTTTTAATAACTTTCCTCCTGATATTCTTTCCAGTATACCTCTTCATTGGTTAGTTACTCTGTCCATCCAACTGATCTTTTATTAATTTTTTAACTCATTGTTCTATATCACCACATTTTGAATGACTAGTCTTTTTCGCTCTTCCATTAATATTATTCAGGTTTTATGTCCATGTATGGCTATACTCTATATAATATATTATATACTGCATTATATAAATGTCTTCAATAAATTTTTTTCTTGTTTTTAGACTAAAGTTTCTTGATGTAAGAAGTAGTTATCGGCTTGACGTTTTATTATTACACTCATATTTCTTCCATCATTGGTTATTGTGCTCTCTGTCCCAAGATATGTAAACTCATCTACTTGTTTTACTATTTGGTTTCTTCATACTTTACTTTGTCCTCTGGTTTATTTTTTTTTTCCACATTCGAGTACTTTTGTCTTATGTGTATTTATTTTCATCTGCAAATCCCTAATAAATATTTCATTATCATCCATAGTTTTGATAAGTTGATCTAAATCATCCTCATTTTCAGTCATCACAGATATTATGTTGTAAATCGTTGTTTTAAAACAAAAAAAAATACGTAGGTCGGTATATCATGTTTTGATTAATATTATTTAGGATTGGTAATGAACTCATTGTGTAACATAATAAAATATCATTTAAAAATTCGAATTTAAAGAAAATAACGTTACTCACCGTTAAAATTGGAGATAATCGTGAGTTTACCTATGGTTTATATTGTTTATAACGATAATTACTAAATTACTACTCATGTATTTCAGTGTTTGGTAATAAATGTATGATTCATTAATGTAGGCAATTACGCGCTCAATGCTTATAAGTTTATTATAGTGTGGTACTTAATTAGGATACTTATCAATTACCATTTAGGCCATACATTATTCGTTAAAAAAATCTGTATTTAACTTAAGCGGATCGATGGAGAGATTAGAGCGGTAATCGGAGTAAAACCATAATTATCATGGTCTGTTAATTTTTGATTAATTTTTTGGTTGAAAAATCGAGTTTTTACTGATAAAATGTGAATTTTCTTGTACGGACGTACGGTAAAATCACAAAATGGATCGCTATTATTATTCCAGAAAGCGACATTTACATAAAGGATAAATGCTATATTGAGATTTGTATGTTGTATCGTTACTTTTCCCACAGCACTGCTTAATTTTAAAAATGCTAAATGTTTGTATTGATATTAGATAATTACAAGTTCTTAAAAGCTAGAAAAATTAATTATTATAATGTTTTACCTATTCTTATAAGTTTGACATATTTACGACGTCAACAGTCGGCAGCAGTTAGCAAAAAATAAAATCGTACTTCGAGTTTACCGAACACTTTATTATATTTTTGGCCTTTGCCATAGTAATTATTACTAAACAACAATAATTTGTTGTATTCGAAGAAAGATAATATTATCTAGTATAAGATGAATTACAAGTTATTCATTTTTCAAAGCAGTTTTAAAGGTTTTCGTCATTTGTCAACAATATTTTTCGATACTTCAGTAATTAATAGAACTGAAAAACATTAGGGAGGGGATTTAAATCCCAGGAAATTCCCCCTAAATACACCACTGCTTGAAACTAGTTGAAAATGGGAATGGACAATATTTAAACGTTTGAACGTCAAATGAAATGAAACTACATCAATAATATCTTGAACATCAATTTACCGGACATACCAAATTGTCATAATTTTTTTTTTTAAATCGGTATATTTTAACGTTTTAAAAATGATGATGAAAACGAAAATTGAGGGTATGTGCCGTCGGTCTTCTTGCTCGCTCGCTACGCAAGCTCACGCCTCTCAGCAAAACTTAAACCAAAAAAAAAATCCCCAATTTGTTATAAAAAAACACGTCAGATAAGTAATAGGGCAGAGTATAATTACGTTTTAGGTAAAATTATGAAAAACAAATTACTACTAGGTACTATTTTGTGTTTGAGAAAAAAAAATTATGAAAATTTTGGGTGTCTGATAAATTGATGTTGAAGATATACCTATTGACATAATAATTGTATGTTCAAGATTTTGACGTTTGGAGGCTTCCCGATAAAATTATCTTTATCTACTTAATAAAAAAAGTCGAAAAATTGTCCATATATAGTGTAGAAAAATGTAAATTTCATTAAATGAATACATTTCATGTCCACTTCATAAAATGATCGATTTCACTTAGTGAATGCCACATACTTGTATATTAACTTATGTACCAACTCACAGCCTAAACCACTGGGTCTAAAAACTTGGCATTCTTCATAGGAGGTTCTTTTTACAATGTAGGCGAGCACTAATAGAAAGAATTTTTCGAAAATCGCATTTTTTAGGGTCAGTGGCAGTTTGAGCTCGGGGTTGAATGTATAATTTTTATGATTATCGTGGTATTTTATGTTGATTTTATGATGATGGATAATAAATTTCCCAGTAAATGTTTGGAGTCGCTATGACAACCAAAGTAACAAATAAATGACTAATATTGTAGGCTAATTTTTGACAATTTTATTGTTATAAAAATTATTCGAAAAACAATTGAGAAATTTAAAAATGCACCAACTAAGCGAAATTTACGACACCACAAAGTTATAACTTTGTATATATCGGAGCAATCTTTCTGGTCGAAATCGTGTACATTGTACAATTATTTTATAAAAAACAGATGATAGCACTAAAAAAAACATTTTTAAAATTCAACCTCTATGAAGGCAGGAGAAGTAAAAATGAAAAAAATACCGTAGTTGGAATCACTTAAGCTATGGATATCTATGCATTTTGGTCAGCAGTTTCGTTTTATGTAGTAAAGACTACTAAGAATAGATTTTCCCAGATAAAACTCCATAAGGGACTCAAAAGAGATGAAAATGGAAAAAATTGCACGGCCGAAACTGCTGAAGCTATGAGTATGAAATTTAGTCAATTGTTTTACTTTACAATGTATACGTATATAGACCACTTTAGAAAGAATTTTCCAAAATTCAACTTCTAAGACGGTTAAAAGAGGTAAGAAAGGAAAAATTTTCTAACTGAAACCGCTGAAGCTATGAATTTGAAATTTGATTAGTACAGTTTCATTTTATGATGTCAGGAACCACTACTCAACTACTTTACAGCTACAACATAGGTGTCTTAATTACAACTTTCTAACTGATATTATATTGATATTGCACTCATATACGATATACCTATTTCATAATCATATTACTGGAAAATTAAACCCCGGATCAAGAAAGCTAGTATATTATAATTTATAAATAAATATCTCATTATTATCAATACCTATTTCCCATTCCATCATGCAGTGATTCACTAGAAAATCACGACAACTTCCACATAAATTTGTCCACATTTGCAGACAAATATCGTAAATTACCATAGAGTAACGTATTTTCCATCTATCGTAATTTACCATTTTAATTATATTATCACAGATTACATTAAAATATAATATGTACAATTTGTAAATAATCTTCAAATTGGTGTGGATTAATTTCGTAGAACTTTTATGAATCACAATTTGATTTATAATGGTAAATAAAATATTATCAATTAATTATATACAAAATATATTATGTAATACTAAACAATGAATAATGATTAATGATGTTGTAGCCTGTATGTAATGTCGGTAATGATAAACCATGGTTGAATGGTTGATATTATTGTGTAATATTCTGTCCGAGGTCCGACGAATGCTTAGGTACGCAAAAAGATAAGACTTCATGAGTTTATTATTATTTAACTTATTCTTCTTCTTTCTAATAGATGAGAAAATGAAATATGAGCTAAAATTCAAAAGTTTCATAATAATAATAGGTATGTCTTACAAGTTACAATAAGCATCACTACATACGGTTTACGTTTATACGGCATTAACCTGTAGTATTTATAAAATTTGCAATGTACAATATTAAGTCCATGTGTTGCAGTTAGTTATTAGAGATATTGTTATGGTTTTAAATTATTATGTATTAATCGGAAAATCTGCAGTGCCTATATACAACAATAAAATTGGGGTTAGTAGCTAGGTATATTAGGTATATAATATAATTAAAGCCGTAACACCTCTATAATTTTGATTAAAACGTTGAACATGGATTTAGAGTTTATTCTTTTCAGGTTGTGGGTATACATTATAAGCCGCTATATATGTATAATATTTCATTATTTCACGAGATCAGAAAGCGCAGTACCTATACTAAACCATAGCACCAGATATAGCGATATATCAATACAGAAAAAAATTTATAAAGGAACTGAAGACTGAAGTGTAATACTTCTTTACAAAAGATAACTACATTTGTGCTTACACAATTTAGTGAATAGGTAGAGCATGAACCGGCATGGTACAAACTTTGCAAATGAACTTACTGATTTTATTATGTATGTTGCAATCTGGAATAACATCTTGTCATGTTACTCGTATTGTCATATAATTGATCTCTTAAAAAAATTAAAATCATATTTTTTTAGGGTTTATATGACTGCTTTTAATTGTAAATACATGTCTTAAGATTTGTGACAAATGTCCAATGTTATCCAAAAAACCTAAATATCTTTCATTTAGATAACGATTTTTACCAACAAACTTAACACGCAAGACCAAAAGATTGTCAATTTATTATATTTTTATACACAAAATTAGATATTGAAAAACAATTTTAAGAGACTAACATTTTGGTGCCCTGGGCCTTTTTCTCCTTTACTTCCTCTTCCTTAAATGCGCAACTAGTAGTAAGACAAAGCGCAATTATAAATTTTATTACCTGTTATAGTATTGTATAGTTTGTTGATAATCATTAGGTATATTAAGTTCCCAAATATTATACCATATTCAATAGTGATCAAGTTCGTTTGATATTTTATTTCATTGCATTGTCGTATTATATTTATATCATAACAAATTTAGAATATTTAGTTAATAACAGTAATATTATTTTAGGCGATGATACATTTCATGTTTGTCCTGCTCGTTTTCAACAAATTAATTAGTTGAAAAAACCATGTTTTACATAAATCAATGTACGTTCAAGTAGAGTATAGTGCATTATCTATGGCCACCCAAAACAACTGATATTTATGAAAATAATGTGGTACCTATATCGTATATGATGAGAATAATTGTAAGAAAAAATTAGAACCTCAAATGATAATTTGAAATTTGGATTTTAAATTATGAGCTACAGCCTAAGTTTTATTTATAATTGTAAATTTAGAAAAATAAATACATGGTAATAACTATCGTAGATACATATAATGAAAAATAATTTGGAAAATACTAGAACCGGCTTAAAAAAAACAACTAGTAAGTAATTATTTATATTATGCATTTTTACAATTTTATTTTTGCACCCCGAAAAATGAATGCTCCAGGCATAGCCTGTCCGAACCACACCCTAAATACAGTCCTGCACGTATTATAATATATACATACAGTAGCGGATAAAAAGGAGATATTTTAGGCACTTAAACATTTTAAAACATAATTGACTTTCAGAAAATTTTTTATTATTTTACAAAAATATTTAATTTGTAATATTTTGTAACTAATTAATTAGTTGCCTATTACATGTATAGAGTTTTCATAGATAATAAAACATAGAAATAAAACGTAGAATAAAATAATGTTCTAGTCATACTTATTTTTCATGTTTCTAAGGAAAATAAATATTTGAAGGTATAAGTGTACTTTACATGTATATTGTATATTATATATTTATAAAGAATTATTATATGTCAATTTCAAGTATTGAATGTGATGAGTGATGACTGATGAGTATGAGTAGTATGATATATCATTTGATAATATAATCATATAATGAGTGAATTTTCTGTGAATAGATCCAGAAAAAAAAATTATTAAACAAATAATTGTATTATATTGAACTTTTTAGTTTTTACAGGGATTGGAAGCCATGATTTTTTGTCTCTGTCCATCGCACGCACAACATATAGAAATTTATACGTTTTCTAATTCGTTCTAATCGTTCCGATCGTTCAAATGTTCAACATTTTGCTCTTATATTTAAATAACATAGTATAACTAGGAGTTTTGTCTTTCATTATTTTTATAATTTATTTTTGAAATTTAGTTCTACTTCATATCTTCTACTATTATATGAAAGTTTTAAGGTTTTAAATAAATATAAATCTTAAAATAAAATAAAGGATTAACAAATAATTGTATTAAATTTTTTTTTGTACTTACAAAATGCTCATTAAAATAATATGAAATAATAATTGTTTTGTGAAAAAAAAAGTTCTGAATCATTGTTTATATCATTATAATTAATAATTATAATATATTTGCATAAAATAATTCAAGTACTCAATCTAAAACGGTTTAAATATTGCTATCAACATGAAGTATTTTAAATTTTTTTAGGGGATCTAAAAATAGTTAAGTATATATATAATTTAATGTTTTCTGTACCTTTAGTGCACGTTATTAATAATTTTTGAACTTTTTTTTCTTGGAAGGGGGGAGTTCGAGAACCCTCCCCGATAATACGCCACTGCAAATGAAACGGTATGTCAAACTGCACTGTACCACTAACGTTTTATTTTTTCACTATATCAATTACGATAAGAATTTTGAAAACCGGTTTATATTCGTTGTTAAATTAGATCGACTTACCCCTTTTTTTGATTTTGTATCCTAAAATTTTACAAAATAGAATTAGATAAATTGGAAACGTAAAAATCAACAAATATTAATTGTTAGGTATGTTAAGTACAAAATTTAATAAAATGTAACAAAATCGATCTAAAGAAGACAATAACAAATTTAAATCATTTATTCTTATCGCGTTAATTGATATTTTTGAAGCTTTAGATGAGGCTGCGCAAAAAATGATATTATTGTTCGGAACTAAATTGGCAGTGATAAACACCTTAGTGCTACAACTAAATTTGGATATCAAATAATTTCAAATATTTGATCACTAGCTGATCGAAGTTATCTTAATTTATTTTCAAACTTTGGAGTTGAGGATTGGAGAGAGACAGCTCAAGATAGAGATAGGTGGCGAAGTGTAATAATGGCAGCAAAAACTCTTAGAAAGTAGTGGAGTACAAATGCCAGAAGAAGAAGAGGAATACATTAATACGGCTGTATGAAAAATACAAAGTATAATCGAGCCATCGAGGTTATTGTTACATACCAATTGCTGCTTGTGCAAAGAAAAAATTACAAATGTCATAATATAATTCTAAATGTCACGATAGTTTGCATTGTCAAAACAATTAATAAAAATAATACTTTTTCAAATTGACTTGTGATTTAAAATTAGTGATAATATTGAAGTCCTAGTAAATTATATTTGTCAACTTTGTTTCGATAAAAGTGATTTGTGAAAACTAGTCTTGACGAATTTCGGTTTTCAACTGTAACATATGTATAAATTAAAATAAATTGTATACTTAGTATACTCGTATGATTGAAATATTTACTGGATACGTTGCATTATAGATTATTATACGATTTATACGTCTTATAATTTTAGAAATATTCCAATGAAACTTCTGCACTAAGCACTTACATTAGGCACTTGAAATTTGTGATTAAAAGTTAAACCTACCCTATTAAGAAATTTGATTCTTCCATTTTATCATTTATCTTTATGAATTTAAACTGATCCACCCAACCTCTTTCATTCAGAACTATGATAGATTAACCTTTACTATTAAAAAATGGTTGTTAGATGATGAGATTTAGTGCCTAAGCTGATTCTAAGCTTTTTCAATTTTTTATCGTACACAGAGGACAGAGGCTTGGCTTGGAAAATATGTACGGTACGTTTCTTAACCTGAAGTACATACTACATATTAAATGACTTTAGTGTGTAATTATTAATTACTCATCTAAAAAGTATAATAAATTAATATTCTTTACCAATTTTATATTAGTTACTATAAAAAACTGTATTATTATTATTATTATTAGATACAGTAAGAGCACGTTTTTCGAATAGAGTTGTCGAGTACGTGCCGTATACGAGGGCGGTACGCATGACGTGTCACAATAACATAAACAAAATAATAATAATAGTATTAGTGTAATGATATTATATAATGACCTTCTTTTTTTTTATGTCGTCCGTGTAGTTTCAATAATAATAATAATAATAATAATAATAATAGCCAATAGGTTTAGGATGCGCATGGCGTGCGTGGAACGCGTTTATTTTGTTTTTGGACACTCGCCTGCGGGAAAACTTTGGAATTGCATTCACAAGCGGTAATAATATATCACGGGGCGAATGAAAATGAAATAAAACGTTCCACATTATAGTCATAAATAATAACAAATGATTACCGAACATGATAATAATATTATTGTACGGTGTGTTCGCGTTGGCATCGGTCCCAAGCTGCGACGAGAGCGCGAGACACGACGACGACGACGACGACCGACCAACGCACGCGTGCGAGATAATCAATACCGCATTACCGCATTCAGCGCCGTCCGCCCGCCGCTCCTCGCCCATTGCCGGCGGCGGTGACGAGCGACGAGCGGACTTTGGTGCGACGGCGACGAACTTGAACACGTCATCCGCCCCGCCGGTTCGCCCGCACCGTGGACGGGCGACGAGGAGGACGTCGTCGCAACACGAGCGGTACGATACGCACGGCGCGTGCGCGTCCGCCCGTCGTCCTTGAGGCGCGCAGCGCGATCGAACAGCTGATTGGACCGCCCGCGCCCCGCAGTCGCTCACCGCTGGACAAGTTACTATTATTATTATTTATTACGGCGCAGTTGTTTTTCGTACCACTTCTGCAGTTCGGTCCGTCGCATATGCGCAGCCACCGAATCGCATTATTCGTTCTTGTTCCCGTTGTACTCGTGTGTAAATATTATTACGTGCGTCCAAAGCTCACTCACTCACTCACTCCCTCACTCTCTCTCTCTCTCTCTCGCTCACTATTTCCACTCCCCCGTGTTCTTTTACGACGTTTTATCCTTCGATCTCCTCCGATCGTTCACCAAGTACGGTTATCCTGTCTACGTTTATTATTGTTTCTGTCGTCGTAGTAAGTGTCGCCAAGCACAGCCCGCCGCGCAGGGTCGGCCCAACCGAGAGCAGTTTTCCGAGACGAGAACGCGCGTGTGTGCCCAGCCAAAGAAGCATAACGCGCCCACGGCCATGTCGGACGGCGAAGGTTCGACGCATTCGACAGCCGTGGAGACCGGTGGCCAACCGGACAACTTGACGACGGTCGCAGGAGCCGTGGACGGACAGCCTCAGCAGCAGCAGAACGTGGCCCAGACCAAAGACGACGGCGAGCCCAATCCGAAAAAGGCGAAAATATCGTCGGTCGGCGGTGGCACGGACGGGTCGTTCGGCCGCGTCGGTGGCGACAAACAGCAGGTGGCCGCGGTCAAGTTGGAGCACCGTCTTGGTGGCATACTGTGCTGCGCCGTGTGCTTGGACCTACCCAGGGCGGCCATTTTTCAGGTGAGCCCCCCCATCTCTATATACACTTGCCACTATAGCAGCACGCGCAACCCACAGTGGGTGCTGCCCCCCTTCTCCCCTTGTTGCTCTTTACGCGCAATTTCGACGGCTGCGCGTTCTGTTTTTTTTTTTTTTTTTTCTTCAAATGTACCTATCGCGCCGTTGTAATTGTTGTTATTGTTGTTTTCGTCGTCCCAGCTGACTGCCGGTGCTTCTGCTGGGTCAACGACATTTAGGATAATGCGCGCCGCACGGATTCCGTTCATCACCTTTCTCCGCTCTCGCGGTGGATTTCCACGCGATTATTGCGCATCAGTCGTCCGCCGACGGTTCTCGTATTGCGCAGCACATTTGCTCCCTGCGTCGCCTCACCGTTTCTCACTGTTCCCTCACCTCGATCCGTCTTCCTCGCAAGTTTGCGTTCGGAACTTGCAAACCTTGGTGTCCGCTCTTTTCGTCTTACGCGGCCACCGCTTACTACCTGTATTAAGTATTTTAAATTCATTTCATTTGCTTCTCTTTTGGTCGTCATATCAAATTTCAGAGACAATTGACGAATTCAAAAATAGAAACTTGAGATTTTTTGTCCGAAGACCAGATTAAAACGGACTGGATAGAGAAACAAAGTAGTACCCACTAGCACTATTATTGGTTTTATTTGATATGTTAACGTCCATCAATATTAACGTTAACTTTTTACCCGCGTATGTTTACATTTGATGTATGTTTATTCAGCCCTACAGACTTGGACATAAATTAACTATCTTGTCGGTTCAATTGCGAATTTTTGGGTTTCGTCAAGTATACAAGGCGATTAAAATCACGTGGTGTGAACTACTTTGCTGTCTCGGTAATAATTGCGTTATTCTCGTATCGTTCTGCAATGGTATAAATGTATTTCCATTGAGGCTATAAATAGTGATAATCGCGTTTGGATTCCCCGAAGTAGTTCGCGCCTGTGCGCAACCAATATTTACCGAGACATTTTATAAATAACAATTAATTTTATGTATTTTCGACGTTTATTTTTAAATCAGTGATAATAAAATTATATTGTCCATCTGTTGTTGAAATATTCAATATTATTCGTTTTTATCGAATATTAATGGACTTCGGATATTTATGTTAAGGTCAAACCGGTGTTTAGTGTTTACCTTAGAGCGTTGTTTGGTTTATTTTTCTTCATTTTTATTTATATCTGGAAAAACTATACTTTTTATATTTCAATCAAAAACTACTCGGTGAATATCTATAGGTACCTAAAAAACATCTAACATTTATAGTTTTCCCGAAAAATATGAACGAAACCGAAAACTAAACACGATTTATGTACGATCAACGAAGGCAAATTCTATATATACGTATAGTACCTGTAGGCTTTAATGATGCACCTCACGTGTTCAATTTCCATACACGACTGTCCTATATCCACCTTGTTTCACATAAAATATAAAAGTCCATAAACAAATAATTGTCTTACTATTTTTTCCTAACATTTGCTTTCTAAATTTGGGTACCAATGTTCATGCAGTTAACTTAATTGTGTTATTATTATTCAAATATGTTATTTAAGTACAACCATTGATTGTAGTTTATAGATTTGAACTATTCAATACGGTACAACCACAGACTATATTATGAAATTTTAATGTAGGCTGTGGCCTGTGGTACAACCGTACGTTTAATGTTATACACAATGATCCATTGTCAAGGTTGTTTATTTTGATTATCGTACGAAGACTTCGTATCACGAATTTATAACCATTTAAAGTTGAACCATACCCATTGTTATATAGTATACGTGCTTTAAATGTTTATGTATCTCGATAATTATAATTTTTAGCTATGAATCAGTAGTATATATATATATATATGTAGAATTATAACTTAATTAATTTTACATTTATTTAATGTTATTTTATTTGTCTACATGATGTACCTTAATTCGGAATAAATTCCTGGGGCACATTAGAATAAATATTTTTAAGTAACATTTAAATATCTTTAATATTTATGAAGGTTATTTTCATTACCTCCATTTAATAATTATATTATTAAATTTATAATTACTATTCTTACGGTTATCCTATTGAAAATTTGATTTCAAAACTACTTAAAATGTGTTTATATTATAATGCTTGAATTTCAATTTTATGATGGGTTTCATAATTTATTAGTGTTGATTACTGAATACTGATTAATCAGTAATGAATTATTCATGATCGTATTTTAGTCGTATTGCGATTAAAAAATAATTTTGATGCTACTAATCATATTCTTTATTTCTATACAATATTAGACATTATTATTTATTATCTATCAAAATTCTGATTAAAATGTTGTGTAGTATCGGCCATTTTGGTACAATTTGTTGGTATCGTAGTTAATATTTTGTACAATTAAATTATTATCATTTATCATGGAAACATATTTTGTATATTCATTTGAAACCAGTTTTACATTACGATTAACTTACAGTGTCTAGGATTTAATTTTCTAGGTATGTAATGACTGAAAATAATACCAGGTTGAAAATTGTAATTCGTCAAAATTTGCTGTATAGAATTTCCATATCATTAAACGAAACTACTGAAAAAATGTCATATTTATAGCTCTAGAGGTTCCGATTAGGCCATTTTCATCATTTTTAAGTTTTAACCTGTATGTTGAATTTGGAAAAATAATTTCGCAGTACTCACTTGCGTTGTATGAGGAATCTGAGAAAAATTCCAAGCTTCTAGGACCCAACGGTTTAAGCCCGATAGCCCGAGAACAGTTTTTTTTTGTATTAAAAAATCCTACTAAGTTATAACTTTTCTAATAAAATCCTTACCAATTTTGAATATAAAAATTTAAAATTTTATACTCTATAGCTATCGTTACCTGGCGTCGTCGTGATTTAATTCGTCAGCTATATGATTACAAATTACAAAAAATAACACCAGGTTGAAAGTTGTAATATGCACAACTTAGTAGTCTTTCTATAAATAATAAACCCTAATTTTGAAAAACTCTTTCTTAGTGCTATCATAATATGTTCCTTTATTTTTATTGTGTCAAATACATGATTTCGACTGGAAGGATTGCTCCGATATACAAAGCCAAAAATGTTGTTTGTGATCGTAATTTTGTCTACGCTATTTTAATACTAGATATTTCATTGTTACTTCGGTTGTCATAACGACTCGAAACATTTACTGAATTCCCACTGAATCTATCATCTTAAAATCAACACAATAATAAGAGATTATTATTGTACAGTGGATATAACTCAAATTTTGGATATTTATCTAGTAAAATTTTAATTATCTTCAAAATCTCATTACTATTCGTAATCATTCTAATTTCTAAATCAGTATCTTGAATTTTTTGACTACTCGATTATTATTTTTTTATATTTTTTTTCTGTTTTTCATTTTGAGATTTTACTGTATAACGAGTAAAAATGTTTGTTTTTTAATCAACAATACTCATTAATACATAATATTTGTGTTTTACATATTATTATTTCTGTTCACAGTGTACAAATGGACATCTAATGTGCGCGGGGTGCTTTGCTCATTTATTAGCTGATGCACGTTTACGAGATGAAATGGCCACATGCCCCAATTGTCGTGTAGACATTGCAAAAAATACAGCAACCCGCAACTTGGCTGTTGAGAAAGCAGTCAGTGAATTACCAGCAGAGTGTCAGTTTTGTGCCAAAGAATTTCCACGCAACACATTGCATCATCATGAACAACAACTTTGTGCTGAACGGTGAATTGTGCTTAATTAGTTTTATATTTATAACCCAAAATGTGCTTTGTACATTTTTTAAAATTGTTTTATATTTTAGACCCGTCAAGTGTGGATACAGCAAAATAGGCTGTCCATGGCGTGGGCCTAGTCATGAAGCCTCAGAACATGAGAAACTTTGTCCTCATCCGTCAGCCTCTGGAAAGGATGTCATGTCTGCACTCGATGCAATGGATCTAAAGTTTCAGGAGGAGAAACTTTTATATGACACAATATTTGATTTAATGAGTTTTGAAAAAATAACATTTAACGGTAATTATTAATTAGTGCTGTAGAAAATAATCCAATGGTTCTTATAAATATCTTAATAATTTACTATTGTAACTTAAATTAATGTTTAGATTTACAATTAAAACCATACAGAACAGAAGAATTTGTACACAAATTGTACTACGAAACTGCCAGATTTTCAGCATTCAATTTCCAGTGGGTTGTGAAAACTCGCATCAATAACATGCAGAGAGACCCATCATTGAGTGTTGACCGCCACATGTCATACCAGGTAATTAATGTGCAACATTTAGAGCACAAAAATTAATTAATTTAAAATTTTATATTGTATTGGCTGTTATTTTTAAAATAATTTAATGTATAAAAATTAATGTCATTTTTAGAGAAAAACAGGTAAGTTCTATTATGTTTAAGAAAAAAAAAAAAAAACAATAATTAACCCATTATATACACAAATGCGTAAAACACAACCACAAGTATCCATGTGCGTGTTGTCAGTCCTTTCAGCGTTAGGTTACACCACAAATTTGGATGGTATTAGTCGTCACTAAAACATTTAAGGACTACGATGTGTATTCAACTATTATCAATTCAACATGGATTATCCATATATAATTGGGAAACAGGAGACACAAGATATTTTTTTGGTATATTTATAAAGTTCACAGCTTTCAAGAACATCACATCATCACAATACTACTACAGCATCATCTTCATGGTATGGATTCTCAAATCAATCTATCGTTGAATCGGCACATGCACGACAAAATTCATTTTGCCATCTATAAAATGTGTTTCTTTTTTTGTTTTTGCCCGTTTCTCTACATCTGCCACATCTAGACACATATTAAGTAAACGTCTTCGAAGAGATAACAACGGCTGAAACATCACTTTAAGACGCCCAAAATGGATCAGATCGCAGGATTTTTTTGTATAAACAATTTTTGTTTTTTACGACGTTCTCAAAGTAAAACTTTACGGATTCTTGTTAATTATTCTTGCTAGGTTAACATAAATATATTTACTAAATTCTTGCAATTGTATTTTTTCTTCTAATTGATTTTTTATTTGTATAAAGGGTAAGCTTTGGTAAGTCATTCCTCACAAATATATTAAATTGCTTTTATTTTTCTCTTTCTGGTAAGTTATGCTAAAATTTGGAACCACTGTGTATAATAATTTGGGTTGAGTTTTGTTTTTCAGGTGCATTCGGACTAATATACTATTAAAGACTTTACTTATTATTTAATCAATCATACTTTGCTACTAATATTTCAGGATTATTTTTGCAGGTTATCGGTTTTACTGTCTGAAAGTACTAATTGATATATTTTTTTTTTTTTTTTTATTCATTCCTCTGTTTCCTTTGCACCCTGAATTGTCATCGACGTGCTGTTCATCTGTAAATAGCTGATACTGAAAACCAAAATTTCCACCCCAATGTCTGTCCACTATCTTGTAGTTAAAGGACCATTTGGTGACATGAAGGTGAATCCGAAAATATTTAAGTTTGAGTTCAACGAGAATGAAACAGAAACACAATTTGTAACATTGCCATTACCAGATTCAGCCGAATGTAATCGGCTGTTAGCTGCTAAAACTATAAATTTGAGGTATGTAACAAATGAAAATATGATTGAAATGAACAAAATGGGTTATCTAAAGTTTCTGAAAACATTTAAACAATTTAAAATTTAATTTTAATTTCTTTTTTAAATCTAATTTCATATTGTATTAAATATTAGTCATTTATTAGAATTCAAACAATTAATTTAATAATAGAAACATTATCTCTTCCATTTCCTGTATTGTGATATTAAAATAATATTTAATAAATATATTCAGATATATGTATGTGTACAGTATACACATATACCAATAAAAATATATTTGTAATTTTGTTAGTTATTGGTTATTTCAAACTATTATTTTTATATAATATTTCTTAAAAAAAATGTTTTCTGCTTGGTTATAGGTTTTGATTTTGTTTTGCCAAAAGTAAGATACACTTCTTTATTTTTTTTTGAACTGGTCTGTTATGCATTCTAAATAAAAATTATAATTTTACTGCTATTAAAATTGTTAATTTTAAATTTTGTACGCAATTAGGTATTTTAGGGTTAAAACTTATTAATTATGACATATTAATGACTACACAAAAAAGTTTGTTTTCAATTAAAACCATTTAACATTTGTTCATACTAAATATTTCTTATTATATGAGTGTTAATATTAATTAAATTTAAATTTTGATTGTATCAATTGTTTGCAGGTTGATCATGTTTTTGGTATCAAAATAGTCACAGTAACAAGTATAAATATAAATAAAGTAATATTTAATTATCAAAAAGTTGTTTTCAATAATTTATTATTGAAATGATTATTTTTTTTTTTCTATTATTATTATTTGCCTAGGCGTACATATATAATATATTAGTTTTCTTTTTTTAAATTAACAGACAAAGCAGGTTAAGCCAATTTTTAAAAGTTATATAGTTTATTTAATTTAATTTTAAATTTTATTGTTATTGTTGATGTCATTTTCCCACTCCATCCTCTTGACTTCACCTTGCCCTGCTGCACGATTATTTTCCTTATTGTAATAATATTGTAATGTATTATATTTTAATATTTTATCAGACATAAATAAAGTTACACAACTTAAGCGTTATTTTATTATTTGTATTCTTTTTTTACCTACAATTTCCTTTTCAATTGATAATAAATTATCCAAAATTTTTATGCACGTGTATTTATATGACTGATGTAAAACCATCAAGACCTCTGAGTGGGTACAGTATAATTATTAATATTTTATTTCATAAGTGTTGACATATATTTTTATAAATGTTAAATCAAAGAATCTAATACAAAAATCATCGAATCCAAAGTGTATGTTATTACTTATTAATAAAGTTTTATTCATATTACAAGTCTAAAACACTATTAATTAAATTAATTATTTTAATCTTTAAAATGAAATACAATTAAGTTTGAAATTTGAACTATGATCTCATTTTAAGTAAAAAGGGACATATAATATTTTACATTTAAGTTATACTACGATATTGAAACAAATACTGTAAAAATGATGAAAAATCAGTGTTCAATAAATAATTTTATTGAGAAATTTTATAAAATATGATATAACTAATGTGTGACAAAAATTTTATATTATGTGGACATAATAAATGGATTATTAGTGGAAAGGAAAATGATTTTAAATCGTGGAAATTAATCGGATGATTTTCTATCTACCAATCGCACACGAAAGAACATAGTGGGATCATAATAGGAAATAAACCAATTGATTCATTTATGTGATAACAATTTTAAGTTAGTTAATATTGTTTCCAAGAGAACTTTCCCTTTAAATTTTATTTCCTGTTTTAGTTGATCCAGTTAATTCTTTAATATTAATTCATTGTAGTGGGGTTTATATTGAAAAAATTTAAAATTCAAAAAATTAATTCACAAGTTAAGGAACTTAATGAATAATGACCATATAATCCATATTCATATTCTTTAACACATAGATGTAATAGAAACAATAAAAATAGTGCTTCTAACATTTATAATATGTAAAATTGGTAGTACAATGGGTTATAAGAAAATAATTAATGCTCAAGTATCTCATCAAATTAATTTATTTTTAAAATCCCTTTGTAAAAATGAAAAACAATAATAAATTTAAACAAATAAATAAAACTTAATATAAAAATATCTAAAAAATAATTTACTTTGAAATCATAATTTCATGGGACATGCCTCATTGTTTACCCATTAACCTTATAAATTTGATCCCCAAATTCCAATAATATATTATAAAACATTTATAATTTTGACTCTGTATTTAATGCTTTTAATTTTTGAGCCAACATTATGTTACCTTTAATTTTTAATTTTCCCTTCATGAATGCCATCTGAGGATTCAGCTTTCCAAGAGCCTAAAATATATACTTATTTTATTATACTTGTACTTAAAGAAATAAAATAGGCTGTATAATAACACTATACTCATATTTGTTGAATACTTAATAGTTATTACTTACCAAATCTATCATGTCTGTATCATCAATAGTCAATGTAGTATCTGCTTTGACACCTTTTTCAGGTTCTCCACGATAAACTTTACCAATTTTCAAGTCAGCCGCTAAATGGTTTTACATGTTATACAAATGTTCATTCAATTAATACATTACAGAAAAAATCCCACTTACTCCATGTACTGGTAACTTTTCCATTTTTTGTGATGTAATACAAGAAGACACCATTGATGGATTTTATTAATTTTGGATTAGAATCAATGCGTTCTTGCATACCTTGGAATACTGCATCGCTTGGTAGTTCTTCTACTTGACTAGAGCATAATACCACATGTGGTTTAGCTGGCAACCTAACCTCGTGTAATTCCATGTAAGCGCCTGAAAATATTTAGATTAAATAGAAAAGATTTAAAAATATAATTTATAAGTGAACATGATAATTAAGAAGTAAATATTCATTACAAGTTAATACATAAATATAACAATTTTTTTCTAAATTTGAACTTTCAACCTGAAAAAAAGTATATACTCAATGCACAGTAATGTTAAACAAACCTCATAAAAATGAAATCTATAAATAAAATAATGCCAAATGTAGTGAAGAACAGTAAAAGTACTATCACAGAAAATATAAGATAAGCTTGTAGCAACATAATTTTATTTTTGTTAAATAACTCTTTGATAATTTTCTTTAACTCTGGTGACTAGTGTCCAATTATTGTTTTTAAATAATGATGTATGTAAATATTAATTGTAAAGGTTAGTATAGGTTGAGCTATTAAATCAGTAATAATAATTTGTAAATCATACAGACAGTTATCATGTATTCATAATTATAATATTTTCAATTAATGAATAAAACAACAGACTAATAAACTAGATGAAACTTAATTTGAATTTGATATAAATTAAATTTTAAAAGTATTCACCTGATAGAACAGTATTGTTGGTTTCTAGAACTGTTGTTTTGAAGTGAATGCGGTTTTTTTCTCTCCACATTGATGTGCACAGTGTTTGACCTGGTATAACCGGTTTACTGAATCTCACCTGAAGGTCACAGTAGTTCCTAGTTAGTCATAATTATTATCAAATAATGAGCTCTCTGTTGGAGCTTAATATAATAATATTCCTACACGCGTTTCATAATTCATTTTGTACACTATTTAATTTATAAAAGGCATTCCTTCAATAGTTTGATAATGTTTAATATTTCTTTCAAATTCTAAGGAATTTTATCTAGAATACCTCAACATATTTTCTTTTTGTCGTTACATAGTAAATACATGTAATTATTTTCACAGAGAAACTCTTTAGACAAAATTAATCATATTCAGGTATCATTTTTGACCTTAATTAATTCAGTATTTATATTTAAAAATTAATAACTATTAAATGAATAAATATAAGTTTTTTTTTTTTTAAAATTTTAGCAGTCAAATATTCTGATGGTTTTCAATTGGTAAAATAATGATAAAATGATAATACAACTATTATTTAGGTAAAAAAAATGACAAAAGCATAATATTTACTACTACATTGGTTAAATAATAAAAAATTACTTAATACAATCAAAAGCAAAAAGTCTATGCATACCTTAATTGATTTGAATAATTTTGAATCATTTCCAGCATATTGTTTGAGTATATGTCGTACTGACATGCCTAAAGTTGCTAAACCATGAAGAATTGGTACTTGATGACCAGCAGCAAGAGCAAATGATGGATCAATATGTAAAGGATTTAAATCACCAGATAGTCTATACACGGCTGCCTTAAAAATAAAACAATTTAAGTACATATTTCAATACTATTAATAGTTGAAAGAAAAAAATCTGAAATTAAATTTAAAAAATGATTAAAAATCATTACTTGATTTATAGAAGTTTTCTCTTTAACAGAAGCATCTGGAGAACGCGAAGGTTCATCAAGTAATGGAACTACAACATCTGAAATTCTTTTACCCTCAAATCCTCCAGCCGATAGTACAAAAGTACATATCTGTGATGAAACTATTAATTCACCTGATTCATCATAAGTTTTACCTAAAACAATATAAAATCAAATAAAATATAGTTGATACTGTGATTAATATGGGTAGTATACCAAAATAAAAATAACTTAACACTTATATATGTAATATTTATTTAAATTATTAGAAATAAAAAGCATATCAAGAAATACTTATCAATACAAATGTATACATACCGTCAACAACTATTACAGCATTTTTGCCTTTATCCAAAATGTCAGATACACTTATTTTAGTAGTCAGTTTACCTTCTGTAGGTAAAGGCCGGTGCAGTTCTAAGAATTGTTCACCATGTAACACCTATAATTTTAATTTGTAAAAAACAAAGTATATATATATATTTATCTGAATTGATATACTCTTGATATACCTCTCAACACCAAATAAATATTTTGAATAGTCCCACTCATCAAAAAAAAGTATTTATATATTTTATACTCTTATTAGGAGATCTATCCATAATACATATAAGATTTATTATTAACATAACATAATTAAATTCAAATTGTTGGTTAATAGACATTTTACTAAACACATCGTTAATATGAATATCACTTATACCTGAGATAAATCAAATTGTTTTCCAGGTATTGCCTCAGTTATCAAACTACTACTCATAGTAGTCATCAGACTTGGTAAAATTCCAAAAGTAGGGAGTGTTGAAAAATTTTCATGAGATTCATATAAGTATTGAAGATCAGTTTCTTCTTTTACGCTTGCTCCAACTGCACATAGAGTATAATTATTTATTATTATATAAAAAAGACAATAATTATTTTAAATAAACCTCCAATAGCGTAAATGATAGAATCTCGATTATTGTAGCTAAACACACCAACAGTTTCATTTTCAGTTTCTTGAGGACCTAATTTAATCTCATCTAAAACACCTAACAATGTTGAAGACGCTTCCTAAAATAAACAATTGCGCAGGTAAATTTTATGAATAAACAACAGTTCACTTTAAGTACTTCAATAGAATTTAGTCTAGTTGCTGATGACATATCAGTCAATTGATTCCAAACATCGCGGACATTTTCAGGAGTAACTGTGTCAGTAATCTTGTGTCTAAGTAAAGCACCATTTCCCCTGACCAAATGACCTACAATTATATTATTTATAGCAATATTATTTTATATACAAGTAAAGTAAATATCATGTATTACATTTGGTAGCCCATCCAGCAGCTGATTCAATTATAGAACCGTTTTCTTCACATGTCTCATGGCAAAGCCATACTACAACAGGTGCAATTAATTCAGGCTTCAATTCGGCAAAGAAATCTAAAAAATTGAATACAAAAATTTGAATTTCTCGGATTTATATCTAATTATATTCCTAAATATGTAGTAAAATATTATGATTTTAATACCTGGAGGTAAAATATCTTCAGTTAGTCTAGATGCTGCAGTAGGTACAATTACATTACAGTTGATATTGTTTTTCCTGCCTTCAATAGCCATAGTATTACAAAGACCTACTAGACCAAGTTTGGCAGCTCTTGAAACAGAAAGCATAGTATAATTATTTTGGTATGATTAAACTAACTGTTAATAAATTACGAGTAATTTGCTTGTCCAAAGTTTCCATATAAACCAGAATTAGAACTAGTAACTATCACCCGGCCATAATTTTGTTTACGGAAATGTGGCCATGCAGCTTGTGTAACTTTAAAAGCACCTTTCAAATGAACATCATGTACTAAATCTAGAAAATAAATGTATTTTATAGTAAAACCAGTTAAAATAGTAGTATTATATACCACTTACTCCAGTCGGATTCACTTATACGAGCAAATGATTTGTCCCTCAATATACCAGCGTTATTCACTACTATATCAATACGACCAAAGTTATCCAATGCAGTTTGCACTAATTTATCGCCATCAACTACAGAGTCATAATTCGGCACAGCTTTACCGCCTGACAACAAGTTTAAATAAATTTATTGAGATTATTGAAAGTTATTAATATTGAAATTAATTTACCTTTAGCACGGATTTCTGATACAACAGTATCAGCAGCTTTACTACTACTTCCATCTCCAGATCGACTACCCCCTAGATCATTGACAACCACAGAAGCTCCACGTTCAGCAAATAATAAAGCATAAGCTCTACCCAAACCTGAAAATAAAAATTATGAAGATTTTATATTAAATATTAAAGGGACCAAAAATAATCTAAAAATTAACTAAGCAAAAATATTTTAGGTAGGTACAAACATTGAATGAATTATACAATTTAATCAATAGTACAACCAATACAAATCTCTTTGTGTATATTAAATGAAAATATAAAAACAGTAAAAATATATTCAAAACATGAATTTACATTAATTTTATAGCCAACCATACAATAAGCATATTGTTGGCTTAATTATTTTCAAACAAACCTGCACCAGCTCCTGTGACTATTACTACTCGTCCATCAAAACGTAAATTGTCCATCATTTTGCGCCCTAAACAATATTAATATTTAAAAATTAGGGGTTATTTGTACATAACAATAAAATATATTATAAATTTCCAACAAAAAAAAAAAAAAAATTTAAAAAAAATTACTAATTGAAAAATACGATTGCACACTAAACTTAAAAACATTAAACATGATTTCCTAAGATTAATTTCAACTGCGTTACATAAGTCACATACAATACCCGTGCAGTTAACGATAGTCAAAGTAGAAAGTGTTATTACCAAAAGGTACAATGGATATGCTTTCGATTTTTGATCGTCACTGAGGGTACACCGCGTACGGACGTAAGGTATGCAACTTTATACGTCCGCCTGTCGGATTCGATTATGTACGAAATTAGCGATTCACATAAACCTCACAAGGTTGATAAATAAAAATAATAATGAGTAACGCACGATGACGAGACACACCAGTACCGGACGTACGAACTATAGTAAGACTTGACGATGCGATGCGACGCCAGTCACCACGATAACTACCGCGTCAACTTATTAACGTACAGCTCAGATACATTACATACCAATTACCAACAGACGTGTTGCCATCAGCTGTTTGATAACAACGGTGTTATCAGCGTTCACCGTTAAATCACGGACCTTGGATCATTGAACTATAAGATAACTGGAATGCTCACCAGCCCATAAGACCAATGTAAACAGACCCGAAACGGCATGTTAGAAAAATACAGCAGATAAGAATGGTGCTGCTATCTTTTTTTATCACACATAACAATACGATTGCTTTTGTTTAAAAATCAATTATAATGTTCTTTTAAAGTTTTAACTTATTGTTTTTCTATGGTCGATTATTTATTATTTTATCGATTATTTTTTTTATAAGTTTTAAACTCAAACTTAAAAAAAATTTAAATAGTTGGCAGTTAAAATGGTAAATTTCTGTTGTACTAGCTCAAGTGACGTTAGGAAAGACTTGTCATTTCACAAGTTAGTATACAGTGTTATATACTGATACTGTTATTAATTTTACACATTTGATCATTTCAAATAGATGTACTTACATAGTTATATTATTTTAATATTAATAACAAGGTCCAAACTCATACCTTAGACATAAATTAAATAAACTAATTTTATTTAATCATGTTTAATCATTAATTATATTATAATAGTTTATATTTAATTAAACATTAAACTTTTATTATTTTTTAATTTTATTTAATTAATATTTTTATTTGTGCAATATAATACTTCAGCACTATTGTCATTGCGAATTGTGCATGTTAAATATATTTAAATTTTAATTCAGCCTGGTTTTTTTATAATTAATAATTATTTTCATTGTATGCTTTTATTTCAATACTATTGCTTATTTAATATTTATGCTTATTTTTTTAAAATTTATTTATCATAATATAATATTTTTTATTTGTGCTATGTGCTATTATTTTTATTTTTATTGTGCTTTAATGGTTGTATGAATGCTTCTAAATTTAATAAATCAACTATCATACTTCACAATGGTTTCTTATACAGTTGAATATTTTGTCAGTTTATTTTAAATAAAATATTTTTACTAATTTATAGTTTTATTGACATTACAGAAAAATATCTGGCTGAAGTCAACTCAACATAAGTTACCTAGTTAACTCAACAGATTATACAACTCCAAAGTTATGTCTATAGTTAAAGTATCTACAAGTTTTCACAGTATCCTTAAATCATATTTTTATTTCAGTAAATTTTGGATAAGTATAACAAAAATGTATTGAAAATTTTGTTTACTGGATCTTTCCAGTATTAATCGTTCCTAGATTATAAATCTACAATATTAAGTTAAGTTAGGAAAGTAGTAAGTACAATAATTGAGGTAAGTGGTAAGTCAGCTTCAAGTAAATAGTGAAGTAATTTTTCTCTCAATTATGAATAATATTATAAATACTTGTATTTTTATTTTAATAAATATTATTTTACTAAAAATAAAATTGTCATTATTTTATATGCTTACAGTTATGAATTAAAACCATCTAACTTTCAATTTACAACTTAATTTATTCCCAACATTAGACATACAATTAACTGCAACTTCCTTTACATTTATATGATAAATGTAGAAGTTCACAAGAAAAGCATTTCTCAATACTTGCAACTTGTTATATAATAAATTATAATTATCTACTAATAAACTATTTATTTATTGTTTAATTGTTTATATTCTATTAAATTAATCATAAAGATTTTGTGGAAGTTATAAAATAAATAATTACATACCAAATTTTAAAAATTAAACTAAAATAATGTCGCGGTAAATGAATTTAAGATATTAGCGCCGTGTGTAAGACAAAGATAGTAACACCATTAGTATGTCCCATCTCATTCTAACAGACCGTTTCGGGCAACACTGCTTGGTGAGCATTCCAGTTATCTTATAGTTCAATGCCTTGGATATGTATCTCTGTATCTGTGGCATCGAGATAGATATTTATCCATCTCGATGATCTGTGGCACGATTTAAGATATATTATATAAGATAATTTATATTAGATAATTTATATCTTAAATCGTGATCTGTGGTTATATTCTTGATTTAAGATATCTTAAATCGTGGTGATATTATTATTCTCGTGTCCCAAGGTTTATAGATTATAATAATATAATATCTTATATTATAATGCAGATTATAATAATATAATCTATAAACCTTGCTCGTGTCCGACCTCCGAATCGTCCGTGGTTTGACGTCAGACCTCAGACTCGGACGTCATAGATAATTATATACGTAAGAATAGTATGTATAGATAATGTACAGTCCGAACTTGCCGGGAACTAGATAATGTTTTGAGTATACCGGATAACTATAGTAGGTACCTACGTAATATTTTTAAAATGTATCTCAAATTCTCAAAAAATATTTAATCAATATGTACCATAAACTTGTACAATGTTATAATGTCATAAGAATAAGAAATCTGATGACAATAAAAAAGTTATCAACTTTTAATAGTTTTGACCATTATATTAATAACATTAATTAAACGAATAATTTTAAACATTAAATCTTAACACAATAATACCTATATTATATTATACTTAAAATCTTAATATTCTTATTGACATAATATATATTGTAAAACAATTATATTTGTGTACCTAACTATAACGAAATATATGTTGCATATATTTAACATAATATTTACATTTAACATAATAATACGAAGAAAATATAAAAGGTTTATAAACGTACATTTGAATACCTAGGTACCTAATTTATTTTTAAACTTTACACATTTTTAAACAATAACAATAATATTTACAAATAGGTACATTATAATTTAATTAATTAAAATCTAGAAGTTGTCATTATTTACCAAACATTTTTCAATTGACTTATGATTTGTTGGTTTCATTTTTGGATGTATCTAGTAATGGAGCTAAAAGGCGAGCAGTCTGCAAATCGAATGGTGTGTCAATTTCCAAACTTCTATTCATAGGTATAACAACTACACCCAATCTATAAATACATTTATCGTGTTTTTAAAATATATTGATAACCATCTCAAACTCATAACACTTACTTTCCTCCTTGAAGCTTATTATTCACAATAAGTTGTTTGTGCACAAAATAAAACATTCCATTTTCCACATACTCACCATCCCAATCTTGTCTTCTTGGTCTTTTAGTAACATCGAAATTTGATGGTTGCAATTGACCATCTACAATTAAATAAAATTAATCATACATATTATTATTACCAGTTGAGAAAAAAATTCAAATTATCTACCAGAATTAAGTTTCCATCGCAATTTATGGCTTCGTGTTACTGAAAACACAGATTCAAATTTTTGATTAACTGCCATTCTATAGGCTCTAGTTAGATATTCAGTAGTCATAAATGGAGAGGTACACTGTATCACGGCGAAAATGTCAACTTTTTGATGGTACATACTAAATTCTTTAACTGCACTAAGCGATGATGCTTCATCAGAAGCTGTTGCTGCACTACGATGAAAAACTTTGGCACCTCCTAATTCAGCTTCGGCAGCTATTTCTTTGTCATCCGTCGACACCCAAACATCATGAAACACTACAATTATTTAAATCAAATATTATTATTAAATAATTTACGAACATATTACTAAGATTGTTTCCATACATCCACATTTATTAATAGTGTCTAAAGATCTTCGGAGTAACGTAGAGTTTTGTATTTCGGCTAAATTTTTTTTTGGTATTCCTTTGCTACCTCCTCGAGCTAATATTAATGCAACCACATGAGGCCTACAACAAAGAGAAAGTTAATTTAAAACAATTGATTTGTATATTGTTCCAATATTATTAATATTATCCTGATAGTTATTCTTATAATCTTATTACATATTAATATATTATTATTAAACTATTTTCGGTTACATTGTGTTAATTGAGTCCAAAAAAAAAAATGTTGATAAGAATTATCCCTATAATATTATAATATAAGTACATATTAATATACAATATGCATAATATGGCAATACAGTTGATTGCATCCCACATTCTTGGGTGCAGCATATAGCCACCTATCATATTTATTGGCGGGTTATTTGCGTTATTGCAAACGAAATTATATAACCTATCGAAATTATATTATATAATTTTATAATTACGTCTGGAATTTATTAAATTAAGAAAAATATAATTACATATTATATTGAATAAGCAGGCGCGCAGAAATATTTAAATAAGTATGTGTAAGGCAAATCATATTTAACAATCCAAAAACCTACCTTGGGTACTTTTTTAAGTTATTATTAGGTACTTAGTAGCATTCTAGGCGAGGCAGTTATTATAATGGTCTCATGGTGGGCTAAAGAAGGGACAACCGCAACGTATATCAAGGATTCAGGACAGGCACAATATGAAGCCGCTCGCAAGGGGGGCAACGATCCCCATTAATTTGTTTCCCCCCCTTCCTCAAAATAGGTTTGTATTATATATAATATAATCTATTGGGTTTTCGATTATTTTCGTATATTATGGTTTTAGCTTCGTAAGTATAAGGACAATTTTGCGCCCTCTACGTAAAACATTTCTGGATCCACCCCTATAAACGTGGAACATTATACATTATATATATTGTATTAATATTAAGGGGGTATGAAGACATTTTAAATTCTAAATTGAAGTTAACATTTTTTTTACAAAAAACAGAATCTATGGTAAGTGTATTGTTTTTACGTTGCCCCCCCCCCTCACATGAGAAAAGTTTCTGAGGATGGTCATGCACAGTAGTTAAAAAACTGAGGGAGTTGGCAGGGGCCGGTTGGCTATAGAGTGAAGGGTCCTTAATTGCATTCTCCAGTCACCATCTTAGACCTTGATAGATGACTACCGTCGAAACCGTTTCCTAGGACCGCGACAATTATAAAACGTAAGCAATCTAAATAACTGTATTATGTGACGTGTGAATTATTTAAAAAAACCAGACCCCGAAATAACAGGTATGTTGTATTTATATAATCAGAAGAAATTCAAATTCAAACTATTAAATTAATTCAAATGTTTTAGGAGTGCCCGATTTTGGTGCCACCAATGTAAGTAACTCATACGTAATAAATACCATATGTAACTATAAAAAAGAAATAAAATAGTGTCCGAAAAATTTTCACGGAGGTTCCCTGTTACTTATCAATTTAGACTTGGGACGCAATCATTGTATCTATGCACCGTTATATTTTCCAACAAATAATATATTAATAAGTACTCACTTATAATTGGATAAATGATTTTGCTCAAGAGTAATGTGACTCCAAAGTAGATAAATTGGAATCATAAACAAAATAACACTAGCAGATAAAACAAGTAACTGAGAAAACACAGCCACCCAGTGGCGGTTTCCAACAGTCATGGTTTTAAAATTATACACTCTGTCAATAAAAAATGATAAATAATGAAGAATTTTTATCACTTTCAAATCAATATTTTTTTCGTCATCTAGGGACTTAGTTAAAGCTTCAAACCTTCAACCCTCAAGTATTGACCCGCCTCAGGGCGCTTAAGGGTTGCCATGGAAACAACAGGTGTAGCCACATAGCAAAATATAAATTTTTTTTTTTTTTAATAAATGGTTACAAGTTTTATTACAATAAAGTTGGTGTTTACAAAGTATATATGGGTTACATAAAATTTGTTTTAAAAAACAAAATACTTGTTTTTAAAAACTATTAATATTAAACCTATAGTACATACCATCACCTTAAACATTTCTAATGAATTATTTTAAATAAAATATTTTTTTGGTTTTTTTGTTTAAGGCCAGAAATGATTGTTAAATGTAATTAAATTTAGTTGAAGCTTTAGGTAATTACAATGTAATTACTACAAATAAGATTAACAAATACAATACAATGCTAACATTATAAAAATCACGTAGAAAATATATATATTTGTATATATAAAATATTAGTAAGAAATGGTATTTTGGCCAAAAAATGACATGTTGAACATACGATATAAAAAATTAAACATTATTTAATACATATATAACTGTTCGAGTATATAAAATAAAATGTAGTTAATATATTTAATTTAAGTAAAAAAATCATAATAAATAATTGACTAAAATATTTACAAACAAAATTTCTGATTTAAAAATTATAATAATAATAGTAATATAAAACTCCATATTTGCAAGAGATCTTTATATTCAATTTTTACACCATATCTAAACGGAAAAAGAACAAATAACATAATGAAATATAACACTGAGTATAAAAAAAAAATAAAAAAAAATTACAAACTGGGAACTGAAACAATACTTTTAATGTAAAATTTATAATGGAATGATCTTGAAATCAATTAATCTTTTACAATGACAATATGACACACTGAATGTACATCATATCATGTAAAATATTTTATCTTTTTTATTTTTATTTAACTAATATAGTAATATAACATAATAATACAATATTAAGAATAAAATAATCTTAGTTTCAATATGAATTACATATGGTTTTAAAGTACACTACTTACGACCATATCAATCTTGATTTATATGTACTACCACTAAAAATTAATTAAAAATATTTTATCATATTAAATTTAATGAAAACTCCAAAGAAATAAAAAAACATAAAAGAATAAATAATAAATATTAATTTTAAACATAATAAGCAAGTACATATAAAATATTTTAATCAAAATCTAAAATAATCTCAAAAATAGTGTAATTTTATTTTTTTTAAAGAAAATAGTGTTTTATTTCCCATGCTTCACCAAGACACCCACAATGAGTCCGTATTAGGAATGGTGAAAAATTTGTATAAGTGCAATTTTTATAATATAAAATATTAAGTGTATATATAAATATATAAAAAAAAAAAAAACATAAAAGATGTGATAGGAATGTTGAACTTTTACCTGAAGAACAGGTACAAACATCATTTTTATCATATTAATAGTTTAATATTTGTTAGTAGTTATTAACTAAAAAAAATATAAATATGAAGAGTTTAACATTAAGACTTATATGGTGCGAATAACATATATATCAGGTATATGTCGTGTCAATCGCACATGCATCATTAGTTATCACATTATGCAGCTGCCTCTACTTCTAGGTCTTCCATTAGGGCTAATGGAGCTCTATGTATCTAAAAAATAAAAATATTTAATGTCATATAACAAATATTTGCAAAGATTGGAATAAAAAGCTTTTATGCAGGTGTAAATAGGTAAATTATTATAACATTTATAATATTTATTATTCATCTAAATAAAACAATAATTATATTAGTTGCTCAGCATATTTTAAACTTATTCATATGAAATAATTGTAAATGAGTGTGCAATTCTAATAAAAAGTATAAGCCAATTTTATATGATACAATTAATAATATAACCTATTTTCAGTGATGGGAAAGAATACATTCACTTTGTGTAAATTAGTCATAAGCAGCATATATTTAGAAAAAAAAAAAATTTATATTCGAACGTAGCTCTTATTTTTTATGAATGTAAACCTTTTTTGTTTCGTTTGATGACAAGTTAACTTTCACAAATGATAGGCCATTCTTATTTTTATAACAAATAATTATTTATATTTATTATAATAAATAATAAATATATAATAATATAAAACCTTATCAAATCTCAATATTTTTGCGTACAACTTAAATTCTAATAAGTTATACTATCTATGGTATCATAACAATTTTGGACCAATGAAGCAATGACCATTCTATAAATCTATAACCGGCTTAATTGGAGTTAATACCTACTCAATGTTAATTAAAAATTTAATGTTTACTTTATACTGTTTGTGTTCATTTGAACATTTCTAATTGCAAAAAAAAAGAAGAGACCATATAAATGAGTATTACTAAAAGTAAAAACAACCAACTAAAAAACAAAATCAAAATTTCTCAGCTCTGTGAGAAGATATAGACTGTTTTCAATTGGCATTAACACTGTATATAATTTACTCCAATTTCAGATTGATCAACTTAAGCTAGTTCATTTTAAAACTATGAATTAATTAATATCTGAAACTTAAAACTAGATAATTTAAAAAAAAACTTTCCCATCACTGTGACCATTTTAAATTAGCTAATAGTTAATCTCTGGAGGGCATTAAGAATTTGAATATTATAAAATGTTATATTAATTCAGATCTATATTTTTACAAACATTTAGTCTTACAATTTATTCAAAAGATTACATTTAATATAATTCATTAATATATTCTAAACATTGTTATATATAATGATAACATTGTTGCCATTAAATTAAAAAACACTTAGCGACATAATTTTAAAATTGAAGATTTTAATCTTCTTCATAATTTAAAATATGAAAATATTACAATTACTATAAGAATTTTTTAACTAAATATAATATTATAAACAAAATAAAAAACAAAAATATATTTATAAGACAGAATGTAAGTTTATTTTATTTTCTTCATATTAAGAAATATATAATTAAAAATTATTAAGAAGACACCATACCCTCATGCATTGTCTGTCTTACAAACATACAACAAAGCAAATCTAAGTAGTCTACTATCAGTAGAATCAAAGTTGTTAATTTTTATATTAAAGAAATTCGGCCTATTATTAAACATGAGGTGAAAGACATTAATTGTGTCTTCTCGTGGGTTTTTTTTATATTTGCAATATTTTAATTTTTTAAAGAGAATTATGAGTGTAAAATTATAATTAAAAAATTTCAAAACTCTCTAAAGAATAAGGAGTTGTAAAAACTCGTTATATCATAAAAAAGCACAAATAATGTTAATCATTTTACATTTGATAATAGGTCAGATTACTTTAATAATTTATTCTACTGAATGTAGATTTGTTATGTTGTACATTAGTAACACGGATACAATTAACACAAGCATGGTGTCAAGAGTTTTTTTCACATGGTCTAAACATGAGATTATATCTAGATAATATATTTTTAAACTTGAATTCTTTATGTACATTTTATCTAGTTTTAATATATTTTAAAATCAATCCTTGCACCAATTAGAATGTTTAGAAGGAACTTTTCAATGTAGAAATTTGAATAAATTCATAAATTAACATATACATCCACATAAACATATATTATATCAGATTAACGTTAGATAGTAGATACAAATTTTAGTCAACAATTATAATCCTCATTCCTTGACTTAAAAAATTAATGGTCAGTTATTTAATCACCCACACCAATAATCTACCTTTGTACATTTTAAATATCTAAGTATATTACTTGTATATATTACTTGTATATATATACTCTATATTACTTGTAAGCTGGACAAAATATATAGCAAAATTAGCAAAGAGCAATTTGGGCATGCGCATAATTGCACGTACAATTTAAGAAGAAATTTGACTAATCTGCTTATTATAATTAAAAGTGATAATTATAAGAACAAGTTTACATATTAGCCATATTTTTTAGGACTGGCTAACCTCAAATTTGGCCTGTGTTGATGGATCATCTTCTACAACTAAACTTGTGGATATATCTGACAAACGAAAAAAACTATTTAGGTGCAATATGTAACTACACAATCATTTAAACAAAAGAACATAACAAAACTAAAAGCACTATCAAAATTTTAACTGTATTGTAATATAATGGTTATTGGCGTTAATTAAAAATTGTTGACTTACTGTCAACGGTAATAGTTTCATTAGTTATCACTGTCGTTGAATTTGATGTCTTCACAGTAGTTGTAGTAGTGGAAGATAACTCATGTTTAGTAACAGTTTTCTGATGGTTATTAACTTCAACATTGTTTGATGTTGATGTTAAATTTAAATTAGAATTGGAACTAAAAATTAATAAAGCATAATTTAATTAAATAAGCTAAGTGTACAATATGATAAGCCTAAGGTAGATATTCTTACCTTCCTAAATGGTCTTTAATAGAATCAATTGTAATATCCCCCACGGAGAGATCATTGCTATTATTTAATTGTGAATTATTATCACCATTTTCTTGTGTACCATTTGTTATTCCTGTAACATAAGAATAATCAATATTATTTATAAATATTAAATATATTTATAATTAAACACAGGATTTTACATGAAATGCATGTTGCTATTTTCAACATAAAAAATTATTACTTGTCTGACTAAATATCAAAATGTAATATTGCATATTTTTTTATACTCTGATATAGAGTATGTTCTAATATTTTTTTTTATTTTAACAATGATACCCCTTATAGCCCAAAATGGGTTTGAGCAAAACAAAACATCAAATAACTTATATTTCAAAGAATATTCTAATTTATCACTAGTAGACTCATTAGAATTTTTAAAACAGGTAGATAATTCTGCCAACGAACTTTCTACTAGCACAAATAGTAAGTACAATAATTTAAATACAATTTAAAAATGTTTTCAATACAAGTAAAGAACTAATGGTTTTAAAAGAAATTTCAAAGATACATATAGGTGAAAGTGCTAATTTCAATAATCTATGAGTTGCAAATTATTCACCAAATATATTAGCCAATTCCAAACTTTTTTTAGTGCATGTTTGTATGCACAATATTCTACAATTTAACATGCATATGCTTCTGGTCTATACTTATATTATAACCAATATACATTTTTTAAATGAATACATACCATTTACTTTAGGGAAATCTTCTTGTTCGTCATCAGTATATCCATTAATAGGTGTAATAGATCGGCTTTTTGGGGTTCGATCTCTAATAGGTAAGTTTAAAGAACAATCAACTTGTGTAACACTGGTTGCAGATACAGAAATTCTCTGTAGTTCACTACTTGAATGTAAATATAAAGCTTCTCCATTACGTGTGAATACCAAACTTGAAATTCCACTAGAAAATCAAATAAAAATAATTATAATACAAATATATACTAAGACGATACTATGAGTCATTCAATAATAATATTAACAAAAAATATACATACTTAATATCTTCTCGACGAATAACTGCGGCATGTATTTGTCTTCTGAGGTCTGGTACACTTAGTACTATTACTTCACCTAAATTAGTTAAACAGAGAAGACAACTTTCTGCATAATCACTTATTTTGAAATAGGCCATTGACATTCGACGAATTCGAGCACCTTCAGCTGCAGTTAATTTAAGTTTACAAACTGGTTTTAAATTAGGCAAAGAAAATATCTAAAATAAAACAATAACAAAATAATTTAATATGTTAAATCAAGATATTTCAACTAACAAAATACCTTGAATTGTTCTTCAGATGCAATGATAACCTTATGAGGACCACATATATCTAAAGGTTTACCCGGAGTACTATTTTCTTGAACTTCAATGACTGATCGATTTTCTGCATCTATCACAGTGATTCCAATCACAGGTGCACGGTGTTTTAATTGAACTTCTTTTCCTAGTTGGGCAGAAACTCTTCTTTCTTTTCGTTTATCATTTGGTGGTATACTAATGGTAAAAATGTAAACAGAACCATTGTTGGTACCAGCCCACATTGTTGGAGTAATATGAGAAGCTAAATTAATATAAACATTTTATAGAGGCATTATATCATTTAGAATTTATAATAATGGTGATACAAATATCTAGATTTCCAAATTATATGGTTTTCCAAAAACAAATAATATGCACTTGGATTATATTTTAAAAAATCTTAAGATTTAAATTTAAATTAAAAAGTGAATGATGATTTTAATGACATTATATATTACAATTACTTTAATTAAATTTTTATTTTTTATATCCATTCAGAGTTGCATTTTTATCTAATAATAAACTTAAGAATTTAGAGAAAGTTATACATAACATAAATAACTCAGATAAGTTCAATTTTTTATTCATGGATGAATATTTATAATTTAGTTTAGTAGATTATTTGAAAATCTAGAATTTCAATAATACTTATATACATATAATATAATAAAATACCTGTAACAATGAATGTTTTTGTAAAACTTAGACAACGAACCATACTTCCTAAACTGTCATCAACTGGTCTGGCTTCAATTGCTCGTTCTATAGGTCGCGCTTCCATTGGAGATATAGTGCCAGAACTAAATTATGCAATTTTAAATAATTAATTATGAAGTATAAATGATTCTATAATATGGAGATCATAATAAAAAAACCAACTTTTCTCTTTTTTTATCAGGTGTGATACTTGCTCCTTTTTTATCATTAGCAATTCTGGTAGAATTTCTTCCTTTTCGAAGTCTTCGAAATGATTCTCTTAAAGACTTCTTAAAAGATTTTCTTCTTGATATAGGAGCATCTCCAGCAGTAAACAATTCTTTAAACATAGAAAGTAAATTATTTTAATAATAAAATACAATATAATATAAATAATTTTTGTTCAATAATCACCACTATGGTTTAAGGTGCATTTTGTCAATACAGGAGCTTGTCTATAATAATCGTAAAGCACTAAGCCATGAGCTGTGCCAGCAGCAACCAAAGACCAATTTGAGTGCAAAGCAACAGCTGTAATTGATGCTGGAGGATATACTTGTAAAACAGATGATGGTTGAAATCCAGCTTTAAATGTAAGACAAGTCATATTTTTTCCATTGTTATTATTGGCTTCATCTCCAGTTTGTTTTAAACTTAAACGTTCATGACCTTTCCAAACAAAGCTTTCTCCTACAACGTTCATTTGTATAACCTGAATTATTAACATAAAATAAAAATGAGTGAAAACTTTCATATGTTAATAAAATGTATTGTTGTTACTTTTATTTCATTAGAAGATGATTGATCATTAAATTTTGAAATTATAACATGGCCAGCTGTACCAGCAACAATCATTGTACCAGTCCGAGGACAAAGGATTACTTTTTTAATGGCTAATCGAGGATCATCAGAATAAGGATCAAAATTTCCAACTTTCCTAAATGGGGGCCACTCTTCTTCATCTTCCTCTGGAGCTACACTGTTACTGGAATGATTATCAGCATCATCACCAACTAATACCCAAGATGATTTGAATACGTATATAGGAAGTAATGGTGTAGCATTTGCAACCCATAATTTAACTGAACCATCTTCATGGCCTGTTATTAAGAGGTCTCTACTTTGTTCATCATCAATGTTTGCTTCACCACCATCGACAGGCCATTCCTATGGTTGTAAACAAAATATATTTACTTTTAAACATGATAAAATGAGAATACAATCTGAATGATTAATGCAAACAGCTAAAAATTGAAACTATTTTAAACTCACATTAGAAGAAAAATTATTCTCATTTTGTAAATTTCCAACAGCTATTATGTTATTCCAAAGATCTTCATTTAAATCAGAAACATAAGTAGTAAATGTTATAGAACTTGCATGAATAGACACAAGATACGGTAATTGAATCAAAGGCCAATCTTCAGAGGATAAATCAATCCCAACAATTTCTTCTTCAGCAAGAATTACAAGGAAACTACAACCTACAATAATTTACCAATCAACTATAAAAACATTATTTACATATAATTATCTCAGAATACCTTTTTCATCAACTGAAGCAGTTGTTGTAAAAAAATCAATAATTTTTGAAGTGAGCTCAAAAGCTACATGTTTAGTAGTTCCTAATTGAACAGTTACAGCATGGCGGTCACCATAACATGCCCGTGGCATTCCTCCAGAAAAAATAATTAATTTATCACTAAAAATTTATATTAACAAATTAACTATCATACTTTCAAATATATTTTCAATTTATTTAGGTATATACTTTATGTTTTGAGCGGATTGTTGGCAAACAATTTTAGGAATTGGTTTACATGGGAATGGGCCATAAATTGTCTTAGTGTTTTCATTTTCATCAGATGTTTCATTTATCTTCCAAAGTGTTACTGATCCATCGTTATGGGACGAATAAAAGCTTTCTCCATTGTCTTCCCAATATATGCTTTCTACTTGTTGACTACTAATAAAAGTCTAAAAAATAATAATAAAACAAAAAATATTTATTAATAAATTAAAATTACAATAATCTGCAATTTTAAGAGCTAAAAATTAAAATAGAGATTTTTTTAAAAAAAGTATTATCTTACTTTTATAGCTGCTGAGTTTAATCGATCCCATAAAACAATTAACCCTCGATTATAAGCTATCAAGATATGATTTTGATTTCCGGGTTGCTCTGCTATAGCTTCTACAGCACCAGGATTTTTTTTATATTCTTCTGAAACCCTATAGTCAAATTTAAAAAGTTTGTCAAATACTATTTCAACATATTATTGGTAATGTATATATACTTTTGCATAACAACATCTTGATAAATAATATTATCTGATAATTCAAATGTGGACAGGTCAATAAAAAATATATTCCCTCCTTCAGTTCCAAGTAACAAATGATCACAACTGGATTCCAAGCACATTGAAGATATTTGCTTAAGTCTATAAATGATTAAATATTTAAATTATCAATTGACATCATTTGACACTCATTTACAAATTAAAAATAATTTTAACACCCACTTTCCCTCTAATAGATATGATTGAACTTCATCAATAGCCATGTCGTTTATTTCCCAGTAATGAAGACTGTTGTCATCAGATAATGACACCAATCGACCCTAAATAAATTGTTAACATGCTTATAATCTTCATTATTTTTTATTAATTATAATCAATAAGTAGAATAAAAATAATTACTTGATTTGGGACGAATAATAACTTTGTAATTGCTTGATCTAAACATGGTAAATGACCATAAAACTCAACACCAGTTTTACCCAATCTACAAATGTTTAGTCAAGAAAAATATTTATATAAAAATTCAACAAATTAAAAAAGGTTAATAAAGTTATAATGAAGAGGATTAAATTATTACTAAAGTACAAGGGAAAATTTGTTTACTGGATAAAAAGTAGTAACATAAATAATAGTGAACATTTGGTTACGGATCTTATTATAATAAAATAAAATAAAGGATACACTTTAATCGATCCAGTTGAAGTCCCAATAGCCATAACACGTAATAACGGGTCCCAAGCAAGCGCTGTTGGTTTATTTGGAAACCCATATTGTAAAGTCTGAAAAAATCAAGAAAGATTAGTATGACTTTAGTAACATTAATAAAAGTGCAATGTGAAGTGAACATGAACTATTTTCAAATGTGTATTCATTAAATAAATTAGGTGCATGTGCATTTCATAAAACAAATATGTTTTGTTTATATTGTCCAGTACAAATAACGTCGAGTTCCAAAAGTGTAAACATTGATTATAGTATCAACTATATCAGTTGAGGATAGAAAAAAAAAACCAGTATAAACAAGCCACATTGTCATTATATGTTCACACGCACTACAATAAAAAAATAAATAGAAACGATTTCGCAAGTCATTACCCGTCTGAAGGCGAATAAATCTTTTTGGATCTTCTGGCGTTCGGCCGAAGGCTGTTGGCCTTTGCCGCGAATGAATTTGAGCATGTTGCCGCTGTAATATTACAAAACGAATGACGGACGTTTGTAGAACCTAGAAACACCAACCAATCTTATGGTTGGTATTATTGTTGTTTCACGTCCACTTGCGGCGGTCTATCGGCGCAAAACAGTCGTAGGGTTCAAAACGGACGACGATGATGATGATGATCACTTGGCATATCGCACACCGCCCAGGAAACGCAAGACGTATCGGCTACCGTCGTCGACACTCGATCGTTGTATCACTGCCGTAGGTCCTGTCGGACGAGCAACAAAAATAATAACAACAACAAACGAAAAGCGATTGCGCGAATTCAACGTGTGTGTGTGTGCGCGCGCGCGCGCAGCGTTGTCGTCGTAGTCCGGTGCAACGTTACACAATGTACGGAGTGTTACACGTCGACTGTTGTCGTATGTCACGGGTGAACCCGCCGAACCCGGATCGGTGTGCGCGCGCGCGCCCTCGCCGCTCACCCGCACGCGCACACGGACGACACGTAAGAACCGACGGACGGAGTAGACGCGGGCGGCGCGCAGCAAGCGACAGCAGCCCGTGCACGGCTAAAAAGTTAAATACCTGAGGAGACGAGTGCGCCGTCGTGTGCAGGTGCGAACAATATCACTTGCGTGCAGCCCAGAGATGCGTGTGTATAGCCGCTGTACGCGCGCAGTGTACGTTTGATTCGCTCGCAGCCGACCACGAAGAGAAAAACAAAAATCGCGCTATCACGCGCGGGCCACGGCGCCCCACCGCTGCACACGTACGCGCACACAACAGATATTATTATTGTGTTGGTGGATTTTTTTTGTCCATTATTTACTGACGAAATTTTTTTTTTTCAATATTTTTTTTACTTTTTTTTTTTTTAATTTTTAATTTTTTCGCTCTCTAGTTCAACAACCTCCCCACCGCGTCGTCGTCGTGCGTACGTTTCAAGGAGGTTGAAGACCTCCGGGCCCGCACGAGGTGGGACAGTGGTTTCTCGACAGCGGCGGTGTGACAGCCAGCCGCGGCCGTCCGCTCCTTTCAATGACCGTAGATAGAGAATTACGTGCACACACACATATTATTATTATTATACAGAGTGTTCGACGAGTGTTATACACGACAGTGTCGCATGCGGACGAGGTTTGCCGGCATACGGACATGACGGACGGGGGGTCGGGGTGAATAATATATTAACACAATTAAACGTTGGTCCAGATAAACTCATCGTCGTACGATTCAAAACTACAATTATTATTGTCATCACGACTGTAAAAGGGGGAAGGGGTGTCCATTTGCGTGTTCCCCGCTGTTTCTTCCATAGCAAATACATTATTGTTACTACTGTAGAAAGTGTACTAAACAACTCGTACTGGCCTCCCATCGGTTACTCACCATTTCTTTCGGATACCTTGAGCTACCTATATGAAATTGTAATATTTAGTTTTCTATAATAGTATAATTGATACCATTGTACCAACCGGTTTTTACATTTCGAAGGAATATTCGCTCGTATATAATTCATAACAATATCTTACAGTTAATTAATATATCTTTGGTTGTTGGCGCTTAACAGCTGCGATTTTGTATTAGAAACAATAGAAATAAATCTGGTGATAGGTACCTATTTATTGTTAAATATTTTACAAATGTTAACTGTTCGAAAACGTCTGGAAGCGTATAATTTTGTTTGTTCTTGCAAGTTGTCACCCTAAAATTAGGACAAACGCTCGTGTGGTACACCCTGTATATGTATTGTATTTATTGTCCGTTCCGCTACTGAGCCGCCGACCGGGGCCCGGATCTTGACAAAACTGTATATATAAGTGTGTGTTTATGTGTATAAAATATATGTATTCACTATGCGTGAGTGTGGTATAAAATAATAACATGACGTGTACGCGCGTATTGTGTGTAGGACCTCGGACGGACAGGCTTAACTGCAACGTGCGCAAGTGTTCGTCACGATTTTAATTATATAGTAGGTATAGGTTAGGTATATATGTACTATATACTATATACTCTTAAAGAATTGGACGGGCCACGATTATTATTAGACTGATAAAATGTAATAAGTTAAGATATATGACTGCAACGGTATGTATATTGTATAGTAGGTAGGTAGTAGTAGGTAATATGTTTTGTACAGTCGCAAATGGCCGAAATCTATACAGAAGAATAATACTCACATATGTTTGTAACGTTTTACATTCTGACCTAAGGAAGGAACGTTAATATGATCATTGTGTTTTACTGTGGATTTTTTTTAAAAAAAAAAGTCAGGTAGTAAATTTGCTCCGAAAGTTTATTCCATAATTTATTTGATCACAGATTTAAGGGTTTCGTTAGAAAGGTCCATTTTTGATTTCTCAGTGACTTTTCCTTGATTCCTCGTATAAAAAAAAAATGTTCAATATCCCCGTTAATCAGTGTTCTAACACTGTAAAGTACGGTATATTGTAGACTTTCCTTTTCAAATGACACAATTTTCAGATATATTATGTATAGACCTCGAAAGATTTTAGGACTAATTGCGTCATTGTGAGAAAACAATATTTTCGAGTTTTCGCAAGTTGTTTTTTTTTTATTCCGTACCCACACGATAAACAATAAATTAAATACCTAATATTATAATTTACAATCAGGTTCCTGCAGTTAATTCCTTCTACATAATACGACATATATGAATAAACTGTTTTAGACTCTGGGTTCCGCAGAGGAATGTATTTTTTTATTAATGAGATTTTAACGTTGGGTTATTAGTTTATTACACTTAGACATTTTCGTGAAGCGCGTAATATCATTTTAACAAAACGCGTTGCATTTATATTCAAAATTCTTACTTGTGTAAATTTTCATAATATTAATCTGATGAAATGCAATAGGTATTTGGTCTTGGTGGTTAAAGTTAGTATTTTTTTAACCTCATATTGACATAATATTAATAGCATAATAATGATATTAATAGCATTAATATTTCTACTCTTACTTCTTAGTATAATATATGAGTTGTGATCAAAATATGAAATAAAATAGGTAAATTTGTTTAGGTACCAAGTGCAGCAAAAACTACCCTTATGCCTACATTTGTTTTTAAACCGTTAATAATATTATTGGGTTTAAAGGTTTGATCCAAATAATACTGTAGTACCAGTGGTACCTTCTATAAATTGTAATACGAGTAAAAATATCGCACAGATCCTTATAATATAATGAATATATATAGGTCAAGCTTTGGTAATCGTTTCGTTTTACATAATATATGTACAACTAAGTGTCCTATTTCTAATTTTCCATACACGTACTAAGTTATAAAGTGAACGGAAAGAAGCCCGAGGAGACGATATACATATTATACGAACATTACAAACCCACTAAACCCACACCATTTCACGCACCGCCTTATAATAGTGAAGCCCTCCTAATCGACTGCGCATGTACCTACCTACCCTATGTATTTCTAAACACATAATATGCATCTACATAATTATTACTTTACAGTTTACACATCCTAATTCTCAAATGTAATTAAGTAACCCGTAAATAATACATTACTATGTATATCAGTAACGTTTGATAATATGAAACTTATAGCGCACGATACTATAGTATTATGTAGGTATCTACATAAGTAAAATAATCTATACTTAAGACTATAACGCATATTTATAATAGTGTAATACTTTTATGAAATTTGCAAGTACAATTCAAATTACAATGCAATATACTTTATATAGTAATATATATTTTTATAACATGTATAGTAAGTACTAAGTAGCTAGAATAAAACGAAAAACTCTTTATAATTGATATTAAATATACTGTATAGGTAGAAAGAACCGAAACGTCAAAAAAAGATAATAATATGATAGGTTAAACTGAAGGCTGAAATATATGCCTATGTGACTCTCACATACCTACTTGATAATTTATATTTAGGTACTTATTTTGATGTAAATTACTATTTCTATAGGATTACGGTATACTAATGAAACGAATAAATCGTAACAGAAACAACGATTTCAAAATAGATGGCAGTACCTTATTTATTTTATTTTGTCACTACTATACTACAAAGTATCAAAAGTATCATAATATCTATTTAAATAAATATTTTACGAATAACTGAGTATATTATACAGAATTCATACAATTTAAAACTACTAAAAGTTTAAAATTATAGTTATTTATTTATTTTTTTTTTTTATATATAAAAGTAGGTAACTCAATTTTGCCAAAAATGTATGTATTAAAATGTGTTACCTTTAAATGCATAATACGTTTCACGGACGTTCACTGTGTACTGCTACTAAAAATATAACTTAAAAATAAAAATTCTTTTGCTTATTTATTTGGATTATAATATTATTGTATTAATTAAATTATATATTTAAGCAATGAAGGAAATTCATAATAGTTTCATGAGTAAAATAGAAATATAGGTACTTAAGTGTTTGTAAAAAAACTTTTTTTTTTATATCGATGGCAAACAATTTTAGGTACCTACTTGAAATGAGATATCCCTCGGTAGTCGCCAGTAGGTAATAAAATATATAGTCATATTGATTATTGATATATAACATATAAACATATAGTATATTGGTAAATATATATATATATATATATGATATAATAGGGGTGTGTGTGTGATGTATATATGTATAGCAAATAGGAAATATATTTAATAAGAAAAGCTATTACTTTTGCAGATTTATACATATGCTCAAATTAAATTATACCACGAACCAAGAGTAATATTCTAAAACACTAGCAGTTCAATTATTATTTGTGTACATAAAGTTGTCAGTTGGTTCCCAGAAATGTTGTCTAGAATAGATAAATGTTGTAATATGTAGTACAAATATAATACTATAACAACAGTGTTTAACAAATACTATTCTTACTATTTAGTATTTACACACATTACAAATACCTACACAATTATGAAGCAAGAAATACAAAATTGATATTTTTATTAATTTTATTTTACAATGGTTAGCCGAGTTAAAAATTTAAAATACTCCAACAATTGCATGAATTGACTGTATAAATAAGAGAGTTGTTTCTAATGAATGGAGATATTTACGGCACATCATTTGTATATATTTTACCTAAATATATTAGCGGTTGAGTGGTAGAGCGGTTCCCAAACGACCCAAACTGTACACCGCGAGCTCATTTCAGGAGCTCCAGTGTTCTACCTTCTAGTTCCTACGTTCTATATATGAAAATAAAACTATAGAGTATAGTTTAAATAATATACTCAATATAGTGTTGAGTGAACTAGTGTGCATCAATCATTACTATTCATATTTCTAGTGGTATTCACAGGAGAATTCTGAGGCTAAAATTGGTTCCAAAAAAAGAGCACAAGTTTGAGAACCGCTAATATATGTGTACTAGTAGCTAGTGTGTTATTGGTAAATATACATTAATGTAGATAAAATATTTTCATAATCATTTTTTCGATTAATTACACTGCACGAGCTACAAGTACTAAATATTATAATAGAAAGAATGTATAATTAGTTATATCGTTATATGAGTGAATTAAGTATACTAAAAATATATCAAATTATCAACTAACTGGTACCTAATATCTAATAACTAGTATACCAAGTGAAATGTTTAAATTAATTAGTATAAAATACAATTGTAAATTTGAAAGTTAAATATTTATATTCAACATAAGAGAATAGTCAATAGTAAATCATTAAACAATTATTTTAAAATTTAAACTTTATATAATGATACACAAATTGAATAATTATTGTGATAATAAACTAAAATGCCATATAAATACATGGTTGTATATAATCTCAAGAACCTAAAAATAATGATTACAGAATTAAATGGGTAATGTGTAAGTATTTATTTATATTTATAATAATGCTGAGTGTAATACTAAATACCTACACATACACAATACATAAGACTACCTATAAGAGTATCACACTGTAGATAATTGTAGATTGCCGTAAAAGTAAGTATGTGTAAGAAAACTAAATATATTTTTATTATGAACCGTTTAGTTACCGTATAGTTCAAGTTGAAATTTTTAAACAAGCAATTTAATTAATAATCATTCAAATCCATAATTTCAAATAAGATGTACTAATTGAAATTGTATTAATTTTGAGTACCTATTACGATAATATAACAGTGATATATTTGTTTACATTTCTTTTTTATAGAATGTAGAGTATAGTAAACTATACTAAGGACCGTTCTTACAATGTTCGGTTAGTGTTTGATAACGCTAAGCGGAAGAATTTATGATGTGTTAACCGACAGAATTCTACCGGTTAGTCTTAACCGACACTTAACCGGACATTGTAAGAAAGGTCCTAAAAGTTTCACACGGAATATTAAAGATAAAGATTTTTAATTAGACCTCAAATACTTAGACAGCCAGAAAGGTATAGTTTAAAAGGTCAATATTTGATTTTCTTAATAGATTTTTGGTAAAATAAGTTAATAAGTGTAGGATGACTTGAACATGTAATAAAAGACTAATCTAGTTATTTTACTAGGTATAAATGAAAATAATGTACCTGTACAAGATACGGCTATAATGCTGTTATGCCTAAACCACAGTTTCTACTACAAAATATGTTATACCTACTGGCTACTTATATAAATTACAAATCTATTTTCATTTACATATACTTATAGTTATATTATGTATATAGAGTGGCACATTGAGGTTTTTACATAACTATCACAGAAAGTAGAACAATATTTCATGATAATGACCATTTCAGGTGTCCACCTAGACCCTGGTTCCTAGAACCCAGATCCACTCCATGTATTCCCGCTTCAGGTAGGCGAGAATTTGTATAGTAGAATACCTATATTGAACATTCTGTATAAATAACTAAAAGTTTTGAAATGTTGACAGTGCATATGTAGGTATATCCATAGATTAAATATACTTATAACTATGTATATATATAATTAAATATTTAATCTATGGTATAGCTAGTGGTGGGCATATCCGGATTTAAAAAATCCGGATTATTCGGATTTATCAAATCCGAATTTAGTGAATCCGGATTTGACAGGTTATCCGGAGTATCCGGATTATTCAATTCAATTTTGCGGTTCGATGACTCATTTTTAAATTCTAATTTTATTTAAATTCATTAACATACATTTTTGAACGGGTATATTATATTTCTGATGCATTCAACTACCAGTGTTATTTTGTGTTTAGCAATAAAAAAAATTAATTAATCTGAATAATCCGAATAATCCGGATACTTCGGAAAATCCGGATTTGAATATTCGGATATTCAGATTTGATGCCCATCCCTAGATATAGCACACTATATTATATTGATATATTAATTCTTTTCAGTACCTCTGCTGGGAGGAATCTGCAATCTTGTCCAATCTGCCTTTAATTTTTATTTATTTTATTTTAGCTAACCATAAATTGATCTTATTTTTCTCTTTTTTATAACAGATTGAATATAAAAGAAACTAATAAACCACAAATATATATATATTAATTCAAGTAGGTACACATAAAATTGGATTGAATATTTATTTGTTTATTTTGTTAGGTTTTTTTTTTTTTAGTACTAGAAAGCGAGTAGTCTTAAGTAATGCAGGTAATAATATTTAATTTTACACTACATAGTTATTAATTACTTAGATTATATTTTCATTGTTTAAATATAGGTATTATTATATTAATGTCTATATTTAGAATTTACTTTAAACATGGACGATAATCCGGATCTATTTTGAACTGGCAGTATAATCAGATTGCTTCAGTAGACATTTTGGTAAACGCAGAGTAAAATGGTCTGACTGCACTCTATAAGTATTTGTATATTATAAATAATATAATACAATACTTATAATAGGTACTATTATAGTAAAAACTAAAATGTATTTGGTTAAAACAAGTGTATCACCTCTTTAGTGGTGATTTTTTCCGAAATAAATCATATTATATATAATATAATCAGTTTTAATTTGATCAATATATGTCTATGCTGTTTTCAAAATTCACAGCTGCAAGGAAAAGGTAATTATAGGACTATAGGAGCAATGAGACTTAAATGTTAAGGGGGCTTAAGCGTAAAATTACATATTATGTTTTATACTAATCAATTCTAATTTTGTTCTTTTGATGTTCATTTTTATAGTTACATAATACATTCAATATACAGTGAAGGCAGAAGAAAAAAAGTTTTAAAAACGTGATTACTATATTTTTAATAACAACAATAATTTATTGTAATACTTAAACGCGGAATATTTCAAATATCCTTCCGATCGAGAAATCATTTCCAAACACGTTTAGAAAAATACCATATATACTAATTTACCAGATACCAAAACTCGTATAGATAAACACACGCTCTGTGGCTCGCACTGACAATATTACGATAACAGACGAACTAATATTCAAAGAGTTTCATGAGTCTGTCTCTGTTTTCGTTTAGACTTCTAGACATATTCTTGTTAACTTATGTTTTTTCGGCTTTTGAATTGTACTATCAAATATTAGTTTTTATTGTAAATATTTAATGTTTGTGTCCTTGTGGTATGACGACCGTGCTCTAACAGGTAAATAATATTTATTGAAATTATATTGGTACGGCACGAAAAAGCAAACCATTGATTTGCTTCGTTGCGGGTTATTGCAAGTTTAAACATGACTACACTTTTGGATCGTTTGCAAGAGCACTTGGTGAAGAAACGTCAAGGGTTAAATGACGTGCATGAAACGTTGAAAAAAATTACTGGCCGTGATACGTTTGATGAACACATCAATCATGGTAAATTCAATAAAAGACCTCAGCAAGGGGACAAAAAACCTCAATTTAGAGAACAATTAAAGAAAGATGTCAAGAGATTACGTGACAACAATAAGCCTTTTAGAATTGACAATCAGAACCGTAAGGTTTTTGTTAACAATAATGAAGCAACAAAAAATTTCAAAAATGGACATAATCCAGCCAGGGTATCGGCCAAAGATCGTTTAGGAACTATTGTACCAGATGAACACCAAAAACCTATAAAAGAAGAGTATGAAGACGATGATGATTTAGACGATGATACTACACCAAAAAAAGCTCTTCAATCCCAGGTCATGTTGTCATCTAAAATTATGAAATCTCGCACTGAAGTTTTAGCTGCTCAACAAGGTGATCAAGTGACAAAAGAACGAAACAGGCGTATGTTTGGATCATTACTAGGTACTTTACAAAAGTTTAAGAAAGAAGAAACTCAACTAAAAGATAAAGAGGAGAAGAAAGCTAAAATTGAGAGGAGACTTGAAGATAAAGCATTGAAAGAAAAAGAAACATTAGTTATGAAAAAACGAGAATTATTTATGCAACGAAAACAACAGCAAAGGGATATAAAAAATATAGAGATTAAAATGGGGTTGGTAAGAAATTTTGAAGTATTTGAACGTCAAATAAATTGTACAATGAATTTTATTAAAACGGAGTATGATCCTTCTGTATTTTATTTGCCTAAAATCCATAATGAAAAGACTGAAAAAAAACTGGAAAAGACGCGTACATACTTGAGCAATATTTTAGGAAAGAAGAGGAATATGGTTGAAAGTCAAATTGAAAAATTGTTACAACCTGATGATGATCAAATGGAATATGATGATAGAGTGGAAGATGGTGAAGTAAGAGCAGCAGACGAAGAAGATGAGGCAGATGTAGATGTTTATGAAAGGCATCAGGATAATGGAACTTTTAATTATGATTAAAAGCATTTTTTATAACAAATATAAATGAACTCAATATTTTGTATACTTTATTGTAATATATTGTTTCAATCTGTTAAACATTATTTTAAATAATACATACAAACATGAATTGAGGTCATTTAATTTATTTGTAGACTTTTTAATCCATTTATTTATTTTGGTATTTTAATATTTCTTAAAAAATATGTGGGATGTATAAGCCATTTTAGTTATTCCTGTGTAAAATTAATATGTAATTATTTATAAAAATGTAAATGTTAGTCCTTGAGTATATCTTAATGTAAACACCTTGTCTACCTATATTAAAGGTTCTTGTTTTTATAATTAATTAAATCTGTACTTGTGTGACTTTTTAATCAACTGTTATTTTTGTAGATGTATTCCTTAAAGTAGATTTGAACATATACCATTTAAACTATTTGTCTAATAATGTCATGCAGGAATTTTTATTTTTTACAAATACAAAAATGGCTTATTTATAAATACAAAAATGTCAACTGTTTATAATTTTTTACTGGGTTAAAGAAATAAAACTACTATTTAAACATTTAAAATGTATTAATAACTCTATTCATTATGTGCTATGTTAAATTATGAATATCATTGATAACTATTGAAAATTATCATACTTTTAAACATATAAAATTTTTGTTCAAAACTGTAATTTTATATGCTTGAGCTAATATGTTTTGACTATTGAAGCTGCTATTATTTAATTATATATTATTCAATAAGTAAATGGTTATTATACTAATAAAAACAATAGATTATTATTAAAGCGCTAGTTATTTACTATGAGTTACTAAGACATTTATACCATAATTTATATTTTATAAGCACCTAATGTATTTTGTATTTATTATTTTGTTATCTTTGAATAACTTATTATTATTGACTGATGTTATCACTAATATATGATAATTTCAAAATCTAATTTTAAATTATTATAGTAAGTATAAATTTTATAATTTTCAGTTATATTATACACACATATTATATACAATGAAAATATTGGAAATAGAGTGTCTTATGGTTATTACTGTTAAAAAAATTGCTAAAAAGGTATTTAGGAATTATCTGTCATGTTAATATATTCTATATATTTTTAAATCATTAACAAAAGTTTTTACCCAATATAATTGTTCATGAAATAATACAAATTTATAATTTTATACTTCTTAAAAAAATATATGGATTAGCAGGAATATCAAGTACCTGATTAGTGAACATAAGATAAATATAAGTATAGTACCCAAAATAATACTTTTTCCATAATTTAATGTTTTAGTGTAATCTGTGGTGGTAAATTACTGATTACTAACATAATATTGATATTTCTTTGTAAGTTTAAATTTTTAACAGCATGAGGCCATGACAAATGAATGTAGATTTCATGCATTATACCATTAATTTGTAGTTTGTACATTCATTCTTTTTCAATTTAAATTTTCGTTGTTACAATTGATTGTAATTTATAATGTCATGTATTTAAAATTTGTAAATAATATATTATAATCAGTGGTGATACATTTTCATATACCTCTTTGGTGTTTTATTTTCCGTGTACCATTTTAACAACGTAGGAAACGAGTAAACAAATGTCAAAAACGCATAAACCTATTATTCTATTATTCCGTCATTGTTTACTATAATATTGTAATATAACATATAACAAAATAATTGACACTTCGTCTCTCTATTAGTGAACTATTCTTTGTTCTGGACACTGGTTATATTTTGTACATAGTAAGTTCGAAAAATCGGTTATTTCGTGAGGTTACTATGGGGGAGAACATAATATGAATTCAATGAATAACAGTGAATTACATTTATATTACTCAACTTTCAATACACAAACACAATTTTGATTTTAAATAATTCAATACTTAGTTGAATTCCTGAATCCAACGAGTAACGGATTTCCGGGGCTGTATGCTAAAGATTGTAATGTTTCATGTTATTAGTTTATAGTTGTGGTCTTGTGGACGTTGTGCTTGTGGGCTGTAGCGGTTCAGTGGTTATGCAATATGCCTTGTCCTTAATTAGCGTAATAAAATCATATGGTTTTTGGTTTCGTTGTTATCACTTGAAAATTAATATCTGATAAGGGCGTTCTCTTCACGGCTCACATTGAGTGGATTACGATTTACGATAAATTAATAGCTCAAACTCGTAACAATCTTTCTTGATAGACCGTAAGAAATAATTAATCGAGTTAAAAATGGCTATGCACTCAGCAGTTAAGGGTAAACTTTTGGCCGTGATCGGAGACGAAGTGAGTATAGTGTATTTTCATATATGTTGACGGTAATTACTGTATATAGTTGTTGAAACACCGATGAGACCCGCCCTTTTCGCTGTTGGCCCGTCAAGATTTTTAACTCATTAATAAAAACAAAACGCTCCACAATTACGTTAAAAAATAATTGTTTTCATTTCAGGACACGTGTGTCGGATTTTTATTGGGTGGAATTGGTGAAATCAACAAACACAGACACTCAAACTTTATGGTTGTGGACAAAAGTAACTATCGCATTGTATATTTTGCATTTATTGTATTGTTTTATCGTATTCATTTGATATTTAGACACAGCAGTAATCGATATTGAGGAGTGCTTCAAAGGATTTATTAAACGGGATGATATCGACATTATACTCATTAACCAAAATGTAAGCTATATCATATTAATAAGTGATGTATAAATTAAAAATATATAACTGTATTTTTAATATTAGGTGGCTGAAATTATACGTCATGTAATTGATGGTCACACACAGCCGATCCCAGCAGTTCTTGAAATTCCGTCCAAGGATCACCCTTATGACGCTAGTAAAGATTCAATTTTACGTCGTGCCAAAGTATGTATTATTGTTTAGTTTTATATTATTATTCTGTTTAGTTAAATTGCTAAAGTACTTATTGTATTTGATTTGCAGGGAATGTTCAATCCAGAAGACGTATGAAAAATTCATCTACCAAATTATTTTATCATTTGTTTTTGTTGTTAAATTGATCATTTTTATTTTAACATTCCATTTCCAATTATTTATCAAAAATATATTCATAAATTCAGGTTAATGTATATTAAAAGAGAAAGTTTATTATTTATTAAGTTTTAATAATAGTATTTATTAGATAAGGTGAACAATGGCTATTAAATATATTTCTATTACCTATATCATTATTTTATATTTAGGGGTTTCTAAACATAACAATAATTACTCAATGCCTGATTTGAGTATTTTATTTATACTCCAAAAGCAATTTTACATATTTCAGTACGGATGTAATACCAGTTATTTGTCATTATCCACAATAAATATACTACATCTTCAAAAGTTGCCCAAAAATGTATAAAATTGTTTACAATTTATTTTGTTAAATGTATTATTACTATCTTAGTTGTGAGTAAAATAGGAATCAAAATTATGTAAATAACAACATTTGGTTACACTTTACTATTCACAAGTGGTAAGTCCCAATGTATATCAAATATTTTGAAATAATAAAACTTAAAAAATGTTTTATACATTTTTTTAAAATTTTAAACTATTGCAGCTATACTATATGGTTATATGAAATAATTGATGAAAATCCAATGTAAAAAAAGAATGGGTGGGCCTCGCTTTGCTGTACAGTTGGGGGTGGAGTGTACCTCGTTTATAGGATAGGTTATTATTACAATGGATTTGTTAAATTTGAATGGAATGATAGATATCATTGTATACAAATAATGATTCTGAACGGAGTTAATATATTTGTCTAAAATGTGTATATTATAATATAGTATTTTATATTTAAATTGAATTATAATACAATTTCGTAAAAATTTAAATTTAAAACAGTCATAAAATTTTTCCTCTTAAGTCTGGTTAAATTTTTTTTATATATTTTTGAAGGTAAGCTTATGGACAATCTAGTGTTAAAATTTTGAATCTTAGGTATAAACAGAAAAATATTTATGAATTCTCAACTACAAAATAACTTGCAAATTATCACGATTTTAACATATTTTATACAAATTTGAACTTTATGGGCTTATAAAAAAAAATTTGAGTGAAACCATCTCCGATAATTTTTAGTTACAATTAGTATTACTTATATTTAATTCTTTAATTCATTTTCAAGAGTTTTTGGACAGCTAAAAAAATTTTATAGGTGTTTAAAAAAAAAAAAACTTACAAAAATCGAAAATTTAAATTGTCTATAAATAAGTCAAAATACTTTGAAAACTTAACCATGTTTAGAGAACACCAATATAAAGATTTGGTGAAAATGTCAAGTAGTTGCTTGTTTGGTTTTTCGTTTTTGAGTTAGAGCATTTAAAAAAAATGTAGTTTGTAAAAACGTGATTTTGCGTAAAATTTCCCGTTTTTTCGTAATTTTTTTAACGTTTTTTTCGATTTTTGCAAAAAGTATTAAGAAAGTTGGATTTATGACTTGCCCAAGTACCATTTACATTCACTTTCCTTTCAGAAAAGTTGCTGTATAAGCAAATCGAAGCATTTTTACTGCAAAAAAAGTTGTCGTCAGACACAAAAAAAAAAAAAATAACACACATCATTGTAAAATCAATAGATTCCATCACTCCGTTCAGAATCTAAAAAAAATGTTTAAGAGATAGCCGCATGATGTCATTGTGCCCGGCTCATTGTATGTCTGTTTTTTACGTAAAAGTTCCTCGCATATATTCACACAACGATTTACCAACTACAAATTTATTTGCTGTATAAATGTGTGATTTTATATGTTTAGAATGATTGAAGTATCAAAATTTCAATATGACGTTTAATTTTTTAAATATTAAACATTTTAATAGATATTTTTGTCTATATGTTTCCGCTATTATGTGCAGTTGAACAAAAATATCTATTTTAAGAATTTGAATGTTTATCTTTTATCGTCTTAAAAACATAATTTATATTTTTATGAAAATTAAATTTTAAAAATAAAATGTTTAGGCAAGAAAACCGTTATGTAAAGCGAAGAACTTCTTTATGTAAAAGGTAAGCATTTATAATAAGTCTGGGCCCAATGATGTCACATGCGCCTTTTTTAAATTGCTCATAACTTATTAAATAATGTGAGTAGAAATGTATAACCTATACCATTATTCTTAGAATTAAACATTCATTTGTATTAAAAAACTTATTTTTTTGTGTTTTGTGCTCCTTTGAACTTTTAAATCAATAGCCTAGCTGACTATTTAAAACTAACCTTTCATTAATTTGCTATTTATCTTTTGAAACTATTTTCAGGCAAATTAATTAGGTTTGATGGCATTTTAATAGTTCATTTTTTTTTTACTTCTTTGTATCCATTTAAAATTGAAAATTCTCATTACTTTCTTAATTTTAGCCCATAAGATACTTAATCAAATATTTTAAGTTCTATGACATAAATCTTAATTGCCTAATTTGAAACTGTTTTATAGTTATTTATTTTTTATTTATGTACTATCTTAGTAAAATCACAGAATAGAATAAAATGTCAAATGTTATATTACAATGGAAGAATTATAAATAATTTACTATGTTTACCTATGATTAATCAGTAAATTTATGTTTATTCATGCCCGTGGGTACAAAACACTTATATTAAGGTAGGGAGCATTGGTCATTTTTAAAAATACATATGATTATGATGTATAGGTCAATTATTTACCAATTAAATAATAGGAAGGAAGAAATAAATGTAACCATTATAAGTCATATTCCATGGTAGACAATAACAGGGCCGTAAAAAAACTTTTCAGCTGAAGTAATAAATTAAAAAATATTAAATATGGTTTTTAAGGCTATATGCAACCTAGTATATTACTAGTTTCTTAAGATGATTAAGACCTACAAAAATTTAAATCTTAAATTCAACCGCATTATTAATTTTAACATAAAATATACCTATAGCTAAATGGTAATCGTTTCTTATTATTGAAGAGGTTAGGTTGAATATGTTTATGTTTACATTTAAAGATGAATAATATAGTTTAGAAGGTCCGGTTTAAAGACTACCTATGAATAAATAAATTTGGATAACTAGAGGTACTGAAAAAAAAAAAAATGGAACATGACATAATTGATGAATTTAAATGATAAAGAAATTTGAATTAACTGTAAGAAGTTTAGGTCAAGCATCCTATTACATTGAAGTTGGAACTTATGTTAATTCATTCATCTTACAAGAAGGTAAATTTCAATAATCCAAGTTATTTTTAAATCAAGGCTGCTACCTATTATTAGGATAATATGGATGTAGAACATTACTGCTTCATGTAATATTTTAACGATGAACTACTTACGCAGTACATTATTATTTTATTAAATGTGGATATTTAAATGTATGATTTTTCAAGTAGGATATTCATGAAATTAATAATTTAGCTATCAGCTTATTCTAACAGGAAGTGCAAATTTTTGATAATACTTATAAAACATAATAATTTAACCTACTTAGGAGTCATATTTTATCTTGTAAAGTTCAAACCACCTACACACAGTCTCACTCACCAGATACTGCATTACGTTTCTGGCATTCGCAACTAACTATTCATCAGAAATGGGGTCTTTAAAATTCTTGACATCTCCATTAATTATAATCATATGCATAACGGGTGGATCAATTCAAGATGATCAAGAGTTGAAGCCCTGTCCAAATATTAAACCATTCACAAAAATCAACATTGATCAGGTAATTAATTCAACTATTAATTGTTAACTATGAATATTTCATATGATCATTAGTCATACTATTGTAGTTGTTGGGAAAATGGTTTTTGGCCATTATGGTTATTGAATCACAACATGAAGAATTCGTTGAAGATAATGTTTGTATTCATGGTGAACTCTTGAGATATAATAAAACTATGTTACGGCAAGTATGGAACATTGATAATCCACTTTTGATCAGTGATCACAGCGCAGTAATAGAACTTCCAACCAAGGAAGTGGAAGCTGGAATTTGGTCAATTTTAAGTCCATTAGGAGGTATGGTATTTGTTTTTTTTTTTTACCAAAGTACATTATTATAATATTCAATCTTAGTAAAAATGAATGACTATCCTTAGGAGATATAAGAGCAACAGTCGTTGACGCAGACCCTGATAAACATATGATATTGGCATTTTGTGGCCAAAAAGGATTGGACTCACTACACATGTGGACAGTAGTAGTTACACGTCAAAACGGTATTACAGCACCAGAAACCTTAAGATTATCAGCAATTTTGGTCAAACACGGCTATAGTCCATTGGCAAGTAAAATAGTTAGCTGGAAGGATTGTCCAATTTATACTATTATACCTTAGAAATAAGATTTGATAGAACATGAATTAACTGTAAAAATAAATATGTAGACCATTTATACAATTTTTTTTGTTTTATTTTTTTTTTTTTTAAACTTAAAATCGTCAATTGTGTTACAAGAGCTTATATACGAGAAGGATACATCATCTGAAACAAAAAATATAACAACTTATTAGCCAATGGTATTAAAAAAATTTAATAATATTTGAGGTTTAACTAAATATAGTTTACAACATACAAATCTAGCATAGAATAGGCATCAACACTACTACTTGAGTTATCTCCATGGCTAAAGTTTTCAGAGAATGTCAAAATTAAAAATTAATAAGATATAATGTTCAAATTAAATAATGTATTAGTTTAAAATTGAATTGATTATTCTTCAATTTAATGTATCAGCTTGTTAAGAAAAAATTAACTGAAGATTAAGTTTTAAAACATTGAAAATAGCACTATTTATTTTATCACGATTTAGAGTTAAATCAGTTTACTTATTTATAGTGTCAGCTGTACTTTAAACACCATTTATTTTTGATTCACAAATGAAAAGAGTAATGTATAAATGTTAAATTTTTTGTATTAATAAATATGTCTAGTTGTTGATAAAGCAAAGAAAACTAGAACTCATATAAGAATAGGATTATTTAAATTAAACAAAACTTACAATCCTGACACGGTGACCCATTGCTTTAGCAGGAAGGTTGGTCTTAAATTTGGCTCGTACTGATCCAGTGGCACCATGGGGACGGGTTACCTTACCCCAGATGGCACGGACCTTGGACTTCTTCTTAGGGCGTCCAGGTATTGAAACTAATCTCTTGGCCTACACAAATAAAAGTTAATACATTAAAAAAAGGAATAGTATAATTTATAGCTCACAGTGAATACTTATACCAAGTAAATAAACACCAAGGTATGTTCAGACATTCGGTTTTGAATTGTTGAACGGACAAAAATTCAAAGTACCTACACTAGATTTTTTGAGTACTTAGAAAAAAAAAAAAACACTTACCCTGTAAACATAAGCGACCCGTTTTCCTACATAAAACCATGAGTCTGACTTGGAATCGCATCCGTCAACCTTGAGCAGAGCGGTGTTTTCGTGTTGGTTGCGGAGTCCTCGGCGGAAACCAGTGAACACGGCCCTGGCGTACAAACGTCCGTAGGGTCTCTTCTGGCGCCGCTTTTGTTTGACTACCTTCTTCTCCTTGTCGGCAGACTCGACGGCTTTCTCGGTGGTCTTGACCTTTGGGGCCGATTTACTGGCTTTTTTTGAGGACGCCTCCGGCATCTACAATACGTCGGGTCAGAAAATTAATAGACGGTCGGGAATTTTAATCCGATTCAATCCGTCGGCCTGGCCGACGGTTCGTGGATATTGTTGTGAAAGTGGACGCCGATGGGAATAGGGTATCCGACGCAAGTAGAAACGGAAATACATACCTTGAGAATACGTGTGCAAACGTTGAGACGAAATCGAAAACGTCCGTCGGACACTCACCAGCGGAAAAGAGAATAATATTCTCGTAATCCTATGGTATGGTAAACAAACTTAACAAACGCAGCATAACCTGAAAACGACGAGCGTGTCGGGACGGTCGGAGGGGGAACACGGGCCGTGGAGGAAAAAAGTGTTTTGTGATAAGCGGCGTTTGCGGTCGAAACGGGGCTTGAGACTGCCAGAGGCTAACGAAAAATCGCAGGGAATCGTTCTGGAAGTGCGTCGAGAAAATTGCCGGCTCGACTGCGGAAATCGAGCGACGGAAAATCGCACGGGATCGGCGATTAACGAAAACCCAGTGCGTTTTTTCTCTTCCACGGGTGCTCTTCCCGTCCGTGTCACCGTCCCACCGCTCGGCGCGCTCCGTTTGTCGTACACCCGACCAACTCCTTTCAGCGGTGCTATAAATGTTAACACACACGACAAAATGGTGGACCGACCTGTGATGTTGCTGCGCCCGTTATAATTCGCTGTGCACGTCAGTCGTCGCCCCGTACGTCGCAATCCGGACACGAGAGAATCGATTCACCAGCACACTGCGTACCGTCGTATTAGGATAACCGGAAACGCGGTAGACCTTTGTGCGCGCTCTCGCGTTCGCTCCGGCCGTCGTCCAAAGGATTTCATACAATCCCTAGTGCGTATCGACCGTGGACAATATTCTATGCACACACGTCATTTCCATGAAATCTCCTATGTCCGATTGGTGAGTGTAACCGACCGCGACTGCGGTAGACCACCGGCACAACATCATGCTGGGGCGGTGTCCTCTTGCTTGAAACTTTTCTCGTTGATCCCGCGTTCGTTTACAACAATCAGGGCGGTGTACTTTTCGTCCAACTCTAGGGTTTCTGACAACTGTTATTTGTTTCGTGTACGGTATTTTCACTACATCTGTTACTGATGATCTTATCCTATTCAGACAAACGTTTCTTATGTACAATAGTATTTGTTAACCTAGTGAACGTTCTTCAGATAGTCTTGAGTGAATTTTGGTCTGTGTTAATGTTTTGATTCGTTAACTATAAAAGACCTGTCGAGTTAATCTTAAGTGCTGTATATTATACTGAATGGACATATCTCAGTTGTACCTACTGTACTACAATACTCTGTTCATTCCAATTAATTTTAAATAGTTATGTCAAATTAATTCAGTAACAACTAACTGAACTTGATAAACCTATGTTACTTTGAAAACTGGTGTTCCCTGTAGATGAATTTTTATGATTAAATCTTTCTATTTTGAATTTAATCCTTAGTTGTCAATAAAACATAACTATTTTATACTGATACATAGACTATGTACATTGATATCCTGTTTGTTGTATAGCTTAAGGAATAATGGTGATAAAATGTGGCGATACAATTAAAGTTTTGAATCCATAAATATGATTAAATATATAATTTGGTTTTTATTAATTTTGATTTTATATTCAATAATTGTTTTTATTTTAGGGTTAAGAAAAATGACAGTTTTATCGTCGGCAGAGACAGCTGAACAGCCACCACGCAAGAAGTTGTGTTTATCAGCATCTAGGCAACTACAATCTAAATCCTATGCACCCTCCCAACTTAACCCGATGGCATCACCGCTTGACCAGCCTGGTAACTGAAGTTTACAATTTTTCCAATCAAGTTTTGTAAAATTTAAAGCTTAATCTTATTTTAATTTGCTCTAAATTGGTAATTCTTTCTATTGTTCACGATCATTAATTTATCTTATTAATTATTAAAAGTTGTTCATTTAGTCTGTATTATTTACATTTTTGTAAGTGGATCATAAGTTTTAACTATGGAACCCAATTTCGAAAGCCATGTTATGTGGTTTTTATTAGGTTATAGTTCTCTTATGTTTACTCTTCCTTTTATTGGATTTTTTGCTATGAAATATTTTCTTGATCAAATTTTAAATATCCAAGGGTATAAAGTTATAGTTATGTCCGTTATATTTGCTGTTATTATTGTACAATTAATTATTTATAGTTATGTAAAACAAGCATTTAACGAACCTGTTGATAAAGTTGATGAAAGTGATGGTCATGAAGATGAAAAAGAATTTGATGATGATAAAAAAGATCAATAATCATTAATACCTAATAAAAACATGATTATTTTCATTCTTATTTCTTTCATTTCATCATTCTTTTATTTTAGCAATAGTTAAAAATAGTTGTAATATTATTCCATCTAGATGTTAAGTATTCCTTATAAATTTTAATATTATAATCTAATTAATTATAGCTTATTATTTAAATTTCAATATTATTTATAATTATTAATAGTTAATTAAATTATCATGTCATAATATCTATGAACTTAATCTTATAATTTTGTCTATTGGCTGGTAATTATTATTTTTTTTTTTTTAATAAAAACACTTATTATTAATCCCATTTAGTATTTTTTTATTTATACTTAAAATCTGTTAAAGATTTAATGGAACTTCCTCTACTCATAATTATTTAAAAAAAATTCTATATATTACATAAATAGTTTACTTAAATATATATTAGTACTTATTCTTGTTGCTTAGTGCATTCAGTAAAATAATATGCAAATGATAAAATCTTCATAGTAATTGTTATTACAAGAAAATAATACAATTTGATTACTTCATTCGTATTGTAAGTTTAATTTCATAACTATTATATAAAAATGTAATAAATATTTTAAACTTTAAAATCAGGCTATTGATCAATATATTATTAACATATTATTAATCTTGTATTATAAAAAATATAGTAACGTTTTATATTTAAATTTCTTAATAAAAGATGTATTTGATTCAAATTCAAATTGATATAGTTATGCCATTTTCACGAAAATAATCAACTTTACCATTATGAGTTTAATTGTATTTTTCTTAACTATTTAATAATAATATATTTCTTATATTATATTTGAATAACGTTTAGTAGTGATATATTTATTCGGTTTTCGTTTATAATATATATTGTGATATTTACTTTCAAAATTTTTGGAATTGATTCATCTCCAATGTATATAAATACACCCTATACTATGTATAAATATGTAGCATGTATTATAAGGTAGGATAAATGGCATGACATTTTACTTAGATCCGGTTAAATTTTTTAGTTTTTTTTTCAATCAAGATTACCATGAAATGTATTTATTTATAAATAATCTTATGATTACTGGTTATAAATTAATAGTTTTATTTAATGTATATACATTTCGGATATATATGTCTGAGAGAGTAGAAAAAAACATAATATTTTAAATATTGATATATATTATATTTTTTGTGGCTATGATAAGATTTTTTGACTTCGTTTTAAATTTCCTTTCTTTTCAAAAAAAAAAAATCTATTTTTACTTATTTTGATTTATTTGTATAGGGCATTGGCACTAAATAGTTTTATTTGTATTATTGGGATTGGTGTTTAATTATTTAAGTAATATTAATGCTTGTTCTATGAAATTTATACTTGTATTGAAATGTAAATTGTTTAAAATAGTTGACAATGATTTATTTAATTTAAAGTTATCCGGCAAATCAAGCAACAGCAACAACTGCAGCAGCAACAACAACAGCAGCAAATTAATTGTTCTTGTGACAATGAGAGCAATGGAGCTCCTGGAGTGGCAACTTTATGTAATCTTGGCAATACCTGTTTTCTAAATAGCGTTCTGTATACATTGAGATTCGCACCTTCATTTCTACATAACCTGCATCACCTAATTACAGAGTTACAAGATATCACTGGACGATCAACAAATGGACTTAAAGTACTTATGTGAAGACCTCTTTAGATAAATAGAATTTGTTTTTTAAAATTTTCTGTTGTTAATAGGGAAAATGCTCATCACTGGGACGAAGTACAAGTTCGGTCAGTAGCAAAATGTGGAACTTTCAATCTTCATTAAATGTAAGCATGAATGACCTGAAAATTATACAAGTTACCGAACGCCTTCATCAAGTATTTGAAGCGTTACATAATTCTGAGCTCAAAGATAGTTCAGATCCATATCAACCAGAAGTATTTTTACAGTCATTAAGGTAAAGTAAAAACTATAAACTACAATTATTTCTAAAATACAAATCATTAAATATCATTGTTTGATGTTGCCCAAAAAAGAGATGTGAATCCGATATTTGAAGGCAATCAACAACACGATGCCCATGAACTTCTTGTATGTTTGTTGGATAATATCAGAGAAGGATGTAAATTAGTCATGCAGCATTCTGCCCAAGTAAATTGCTTTGTTGCTCCTGCTCCTCCTGTTATCCAACCAGCCCCCAATAAATTGAAAAAGTTTTCGGGCCAAGTAAGAAAATCATTAAAAATTGCATCTAGCAGTAAAACACGACCAGTCAATGGCAATCTGCCTAGTGTTGCAAATGATAAGGTGTTACCAGAAAATGAAAACTTTGTTGGTAAGTAAAATTTGTTACTATTTTTAAACTATTTTAAGATAGTGAAGAATTTACCATTTAAATTATTTTAGATGACAAACAAATGTATGTAGCAAATGGAACTGCAAATGCTACCCAATCTGATGAAACTGAAAGTATTCCTAGTAGTAGTAGCAGTAGTAGTACTTCAATGTTTGATGATTTTCAAGGTGTTTCCTTACTTCGCACCACTTGTTTAGAATGTGAATTTGTTACAGAAAGGAAAGAAAGTTTTTGTGATATATGTGTTCCTATAAATGGTTTATCTAATGGAGATATATCACCTGAGCGTGAATTCAATCCATATGGTTAGTCCTATAACCTTATAATAATTTTATTAGTATTGAACATTTATTAATCATAACTAGATTGTTTTTATAATTAATGTTAACTTGTTATTATTAATCAATTTAATGTTTACATTTTGGTAACCTGATGATGGTTTATAGCCTAAACTAGTAGTTCGTAACTTTTTATTTTTATTTTTCTACTCTTGAAGAATTAAATTAAATTAATACTCTAATTGTATTAAATTCTACATTATTATTTTGTATATTTATGGTATACATGTGTACAATATTATAATTTGTTTAATATTTATTGCAGATTATGACAGTGTTAACAAGTTATATCATTCTGCAATAGTTACTGAAGAATATTTGCAAGACACTGATAAATATTGGTGTGAACAATGTTGTCGATATAATGAAGCTAAACGAAGTGTTGGATATGAAAGTTTACCTCGATTACTTACGTTGCATTTAAAACGTTTTTGTACCAATTATAGGTAATACAAACATTTTGATCACTAATATTAATATTAAAATGAATATATATTATTTTTAGAGCTGTTGTGTCAAAAGTGAATGAGCATATGCCAACACCTTTAACACTTGAGTGTTTTTGTGAAGAGTGTTTATCTCTCAACTCACAACAGCAAACTCGAGCACATAGCTATCAGTTGTATGCCATAATAATGCATTTGGGGGCTACAATTGCATCTGGGCATTATGTTGCATATGTTAAAGCCCAGGATAATCTTGAGGAATACATAAACTGTCCTCGTGATCGATGCAAAACTGGAAGTCTTTCTGTTACACCCAATGGTACTTTACCAGCAAACTACAAAAAATCGTCATTATCAAATGGTCTATTTCGGTTTTTAAAAATATCACCCAAAACTTCTTCAATTTCGGGTACTTCTAATAGTCCATCAAGTGATTCAATAGATTCAGGAAAAGTTTCTTCAATTGGACGGCTGTGTCGTAGTCTAGAGTGTTGTGGATTACGCATATTAGACAATTCAGAAAATGGCGACAGTGTTTGGTTGGAATGTGATGACGAAACAGTAAGAACAATGTCTGTTGCACAATTGACACAAATTTTAGAATCCAAATCGTCCAAAAATTCTGCATTAACTCCATATTTATTGTTTTACGTTAAAGTCAACCATAATGAATAACTTAAAATGGATGTAAATATAACTTATTATATTAACCACGAGGTGTTCATTTCATGTTAACATTATTGTGGGACTTAAATAGCTTGCACCATTACCAAAGACTAACTTTTAAATGTGCACTTATTGTCACTTCAAATTTTTATATTAGGGGTTAAATTGTATGTTATTAAAATTATAAAGTTGTTTAATAATTAAACTACATTTACTATATAACATAAAATTTGGACAACCATGTGTTATAAATTATATTATTATAAAAATATACGATTATTTAAAGTTTTAACTACACATTTGATTTATAACCAAAAACTTAGTAATATTATTTTAAATTATGTTTTTTAAGTCAGATTATATTATTGATAATGTATATTATAATAATTAGGAATTCAAATGACATTCCACAATAATATTTATTGATTAAAGTTATAGCAATTGATTATTAATACTGAAGCAATAAAATAAATTTTAAAATTTAAAAAACAATAGATAATTAAATTTTTTTAAAAAAAAACCAATTAAAATAATTTTTTTTATAAATGTTGCCTATATGGTATAAATATTCAATATATTTTGACAGTTGGTTGGTTAGCAATACAAATATCCAATGAGTGTGAAAACCATGTAACTAAAATTATTTAACTGTGCCAAATTATTAAATACTATTTGTTTTTAAATTATTAAATGATTAAAAAGGCTGTGGTTTATTTTGAAGTAAATAAATTAGATGTGTTAAGAGATAATATTAATTCAACTTTGAGATCATTTTAATTGGAAAAAATTATAAGGTTTCACAAACAATTTATTTTAAGAACTGAACTTAGATTTACGTTCTCAAGTAATATTATTTTATTTACATATAGTGGTGTAATAGTTAGGAACAACAAGAGACAATCTTTCTGAGGTGGTAGGTTTATTATTTTGTTTTATCTGACATTTTTGTATACAGTTAAAATATTTTATACATTAACTGTCTATAATATCATTTTTTCAATCATATGAATATAACATTTAAATGTTTTTATTCTGTATAGATATAAGGTGGTGAGATTGTAGATGAGAAAGAATGTTAAGTTTATGTACATTTTTGGTTAGTCCCAAGTTTTTCCTCAATTACACCATTGTTCACTTTTTACAATACAATTTTATTTAATTGGATATGTAATATCAAGTTACATACAATTGTTGGGGCCTTTTTTTCATAGTTATTTTTATACGTGTATATTGTATAATATTAAATATCATTATTAATAAAAGAGTATTATTAGTTTTCAACACAAACATTTCAAACTTGAAAGCAAGATTTAGATTTAATGAGATTGTGTTATATTAATTTTTTATTCTATAGTGTTTTTATTTATAGATTTTTAAAATTTTGGTGAGTATTGGATTATTTTTTAATGTAAATTTAATTAATTTAATTGCAATTATATGCATTGCTACGGATGATCAAGTATTTTGTGGATATTTTTTAAAATATTACTTGAGTTATTATTTTTGAATAGTTATTAAATGTTGATGTGAAGCCTTATGATTAATTATTTGCTTTTAATGAATGTGATATTTTTGTTACTATAGACTGTTTAGATACCAATTGATCATTGATAATTTCCCTAAAAATGTATAAACTATTAAACTTCAACTTGAATTCTAAAATGGAATGACTACTGTTAACTAAGAAACTTAAAATCTAAGATTTTTATTGGTTTAATTGCATGTAAATTATATGCAAATTCTTTATTCTTTTTCCAAAATTAAATGACCAATGATTTAAATATTACATTATTCAATCATTTTGCTCTTAAGATACATATATTGTTAAGATAGGCACTATTTAATTATTCAAAACAAAATGTATACATTTTAAATTAAAATTGTACAAAATATTAAATCATAAGCAATACAATTTATTCACTTTAAGCACTTTAAGAGATAATTCATTATTTTTTGCTTATACATTTTCTCAGAAATCATATTTTTTTCATTGTATAAAATTGATATTATTTATTAATTACATTCAGTTTTATTAAAGTGTAACATTCAACATAACTAATAATTGTATGTCTTCCTTAAACATAATCAGGCTCAAAGTATTTTTGTTTTACTAAATCCAACAATTTCCGTGTACATCTGTACTTGTATTATAGAGTTTATTATTTATTTTAGTTTAGATCAATCATTATGTATATTTATTTAATTGTCGCATAATATTGTTATGGCTTAAAATTGTGATTAAAACAAAAAATATTTCTGTTTACCTATGTGCCGTGTTGTGTTATTTATTATTGTAAACTTTATTTATTTATTTATTTATTTTTTGTTGTATTTGCAAAATATACATTGTATCTTAATACTATTCCAAGACTGCCCTTTTTAAATTGTAATTAATGTTTTTCATTCAATAGTAAAATCTGATATGTAATTATTAATTAATCAACATGAATAAACTATGAAGCTAACAAGATGAAAATGGTTTGGTCAAAATAAAAAGTATTATTTATTGTTAAATCGTTATAATTGGGCAAACAAGTCTTTAGAACTCGATATTTTTATTTCCATATACAATAATATACAAAGGTTAAAAATTAAGTTTTAATACAATCGTAAATCTAACAGTTACCAATCTAATGTATCTTCTAAGAATTCAAAAGCTACATTTTCTTCAATCACAGCTTCTATGTGTTTTTTTTTTAATGTTTTTTTATTGGAAGCAACCATTGCTTTATGACAGTGTTGCGCTAACAGTCCGACAAAACTTTCCTGGAAACAGTTGACGGACTCAAATAAATTAATATGCCTACTAACTATACACGTTGATCATCAAATAATAATCAGTATGTTAACTACGGATGCAATTACCGTTGCTTTAGTAAGTATGTACACGGCGTCTGCAGCGACTATGTTAACGTCTGGGTCCATTTTCATGATTAGCTTCACCCGGCCAGGCGGCAATCCTTTATGGACATCCCTAGTCTTGGTGCTCGGCAAACCATGGGTTTTGTCCGTTTCGGTCAACTGGTCAGCAGGTCGGTCGTCGTCGTTCAGCTCCTGATCCACGGCCGAGCGGTCGTTGAGGTCTACGTTTTCATCAACCGACGCGTCCTCGTCACCATCACCACCATCATCATCATCATCATCATCATCCGTGTGATATTCAACAGCGTTGTTCCGCGCCTCGTCCGTCGTGTCGACGACAGTGTTGTTCCCTTCGTCCGGTGTTCCGCCGTCGTCGTCTCGCACTTCGTGCACTTCTTCGAGGATTTCGGTCAACACGTCGTCGTCCGCGGCATTTTCGGGAACCGTCAACTGCACCGTCATAGGTTCGCTGTCGAACAAGTTTGGCGAATCGTTTTCCATTGTTTTATTTATACCCTCCCCCCTTTGGTAAAAATTGTTCGCGACTATAACACGTAAGTACGCGGACGCGGAGAATTGGACACAAATACACAACTATCATTCCATTACCGTCACACCGCTGTAATCGTCGATCTTTTGTGTTTGTTACAATGTTATTTTTTAATACAATACATTATGTTGTTCAAAGATAAGCGATTTTTCGGCGGGAAAATTTTATAACCTAACAATCATTAATATACGTGTGGTGGCGGCGGTGACGACATGTACGTTTGGTTGCTGAAAGCCGATACGGAACGGCGGCGACCTCGTCGTAACAATGTTATTGAGAAATAATTATACTATTATTGACGACACTGGCGCAACTATATAGGTGATAGCATTGGTTAAATATTTTTAAGTCAATGGGTATTGTATAATGTTGGCCTTCGATAAAATGGTGGAGGAGACCGTTATGGGCGAGAAGGAGGAGTTGGAGCGCGAACGGCAGTGGGGACCACAAGACGCGCAAGAGTCTGAAGGCGAATAATAAACGAGCAAAACGTCTGTAACTATTGTTTACATTCTTTTTCTTCCTCTCCGCAAGTAATGGCCAGATGAGGCATGTCGCATCTATCATCCTGACAACGGTGTTATTTTCCGAATAAACGATGGGGGGAGGGGACCGGGAGGCAGAAGTGCGAAAAACAAACCCTGCCGGTCTCCCGGTTAAACCGAACAGAAAAAAAAAAAAAAAGAAGAAGAAGATATTTTATATAATATTGTGATAATACTGTAGTGTATAGGTATCAGGGCTGTTATATTATTTAGATATTTGTGTGCTGTGACCATTGTGGTGCCTCTTCCTGCGCTTTTTTAACACATTGAGTATTGATTGACACATCAATCACCGTCCACACCAAGACTTACTACGAAGGATAATTTTAATAATATTTTACTTAACGTTTCGCATCGTTTTCGGTTTTAGAAAATTCTAAACGTTTGCATCAATGTAATGTTACTATATAGTATGCATGTATAAGTACATAATATTGTTTTAAAATTAAATTCACGGTAAAAAAAGTTTTTTCAACATTTCAATATAAATAGTAAAATTATCAATTTTTTTTTTTTTTTTTTGCTCACCCGAGCCTCCGCGTACATTTCGAACACAATAATAATTTACATATTATTGTATATTATATTATTTGTACAGGGAAATATATGGTCAAAATAATCGGTGATACATTTTTTTTTGTTTTAGGATTTTTTTCTGTTGTGGTCTCAACTTCTCAAGTATTACCTACGGTCCATGAACCGTGTGGACTGTATAGCCTGTAGGTAGACGTGACGGCGTTGACCAGTCGTTTTGACGTCGTTATATAAATATAGTGTCTATATAATATATTAATATGTAAGCAAAATGTGATTACAAAACACAATTAATATAACAATAAATGTATACATTTAATTAGTAAGTGATAAATTTAATACGAATTAAAAGTCATAATAGTATAGCTATATACGGGTGGGTGTGATTCATTAACGGTAATTTGATTACCCTGCAGACGAAAAAAAAAATAAAATAAAAAATCCGTGTGTGCGCCTTATTGCGCGTGATGTTTACGAGGTATACATTTTATAATAATTAAACGCTTATTATCATACAGGTGTAATATGATTTATGATGGATTTTACGCGTATATAACACTGAAACCCTGTTCGTGTCCGATATCGCGTTCTCGCGGAGGCGATAATTTACTTGTTTCACCTCGTTCATTACTGTGTTGAAACAAGTGATTTTGATTTTTTTTTATCCATCAAAGCCCCCATGACTTGCGAGCACATCGCATATGGGTCTTAATAAGACCTATATGCGATGTGTGATAATAAGACCGTCTTATCGGTATAACGATTGTGGTAAATGTACCGGAACATAATTATGTGAAATATTGATCATCGACGATTTCCGTGCCGACCGATTGGGCGATTGCTATTGAGGAGATATTATTCATATTATACATTTCAAGTGGTGCACAACCGTATTGTATGTTTGTGTTAACTATAATTTTATTTCTGATCAACGGCCGAGCCATCATATAATATAATGTTATTTCTTTATAAATATAATAATAATAATAATAATAATAAAAAAAAAAAAACAATAATTTGAAATATTTTATAACACGTTACGATTAAATAGCTAATAGTTATAATAATTAATGTTAGCGTGCTTCAGAAAGTGTTTGATGAGGTAAGTAATCAAAAAGCCCTTACTCCGGGAGACCTGTGTATGTCCTAGTGTTCTTGTCGAAACCTCGAAGGAAATTGGACGGCGTGACTGATTGATAATAATCTGGTCTTGATCATCGCATCTGATATTGATGAAAAAATTATTAGTGATTAAATCATTTATGATACAGTAGTGTGCATATGGGGTTAGGAAACTATCAAGTCACGAGTAACTCGCGCACACAGGTCTGCCATAATATAGTATATGTATATCCTATCCGTTTTGTTATGACCGTAATCGATGATGAATAAATTGCGACCAAGCGGTGTGTCATGCCTTCCTATCGATCATAAATATGCTATGAATGACAACAAATGAATAATCTATAGACAATAGAATCGAACGTGATCGTTCGTTGAATGTAACTCAATAGAATTCATGTTTACAACCATCAAACGGATATAATAATACAACTTATTTCAACAATTTATTTTGTTTTGTAGATATTTATTATTATAGTAGGTCGACAAATGAGTAGGGAATCACGCTTTCTCCGCCCATTATATATTGCACTAATTAAGTGGAAACATCTTTATGTTCGTAGTTATATGTAATTACGAATAGGTATTCATTTATTCGCGTATTGGTATACTATGATAATTTTTCTTGCAATAATAATTTATGGAGGTACATACCCAATAGTCGAAATGGCTCAAGATAAGTGGAGAGATGCCTTACAATTCAGATTTCCTGATATCATCATAACATTCTTCATACCTTGTATAATATATTTTTTTTTATAGTTCACATTTTGTTCATGCATCAGAATACTACAATCTTTTTCTATCATAAATAATCTTTAAAACTAAACAAATAAATAATAACATATTTTCAAATTTAGTAGCAAAAAAACTGACGACTACAAAAACTAGACAAAATAAGTAGAGGGATGAAAAATGTAAATACAAAAAAGTAGAGAGATGTCATCCCTCCGTATCCTCCCATTTCGACCACTGTTTACATACCGATAATTATTTACGGTGATAAACATGGTTCTTAAAGTTATTTATTTATTTATATACGTATAACGTATTCATGTATATTGCAGGTAAGTAAGTTTTTATTAGGTTTATAAGTTATGAGTTATGACTTATAACTATAAAAAAATATAATTATATGAAATATTAATTGTTTACAAATAGTGTGTCGGTACGATATGCACTTATGTATAGTCTGTTCTGATTGAAATCATTGAAATTAAACAATAGGTAAATGTTAATTTCATGCTGTTCATAGATATTATAGGTATAATGTACCCATATGTTAATAATTGGAAATTATTAGTATTGATAATAAATACTAGCATTTATAAACAATGTCATTAGTATTTAGTAATGGCTTACATTTTACGTTTAAACGATTCATGTGAGTAATTACTAATTACTATACACTGCTGCTATGATATTTTAAGCGTCGTTAACATACGGAAAAGTTATATAAATTATTTTTATTTTAATGATTTCGAAATAAATAATTGCATTTAAATTTGTTGTAAGTCGTGTTTTAATCTACTCGTAGTTTTCCGTAGAAAGCAGATCATATTGAAATATTTTAAAGAAACGTCTAAATGGAATATTTAAATTTCTTTCTTTGAAAAATCTTTCTTTGTCTAATGAAAACATCAATGGAGGATAATATTATTATAATACACAACTTTAATTTATTCTATTATTATAAACTTACAAGTTATAACTGCTGTATACTTATTATGCATAAGAAATTTGCTATAATTATAGTTATAACATATTACAGAATATGGTTTTTTGTGTTTGTATGAAAACTATGCATGTGTTGTAATTCTTATATATTTTATATTTTGTACAGTTATTTTGGATATTCAGTAATTTTCATCGGTTATACACAAGAAACCGTTATAACACAGATTAAAATTGTACTACGCTATAGGTATGACTATGTTTAATATTTTTTAATTACAATGAAATCTACATATAATGAGTTTTATTAACTGTTTGTTTATTATTATAATTTATAATATAATCACAGTTATATTATTTATGTTCTTTTTGAGCTTAGACTTAGTCTAATAAAAACAATTACATTACAGTACATTTATAATGAGAAAATATGAATTGGGAGTGAAAAAAATCTGAATTATTAAGTACATATTTTGTAGGTGTCGAAATATATTTAAAATAACCTAAGTATTATTTAAATGTTCAGGTATTTTATGCACTCTCTCCCTGGATAAGTCACTGATTTAATCATACATTAAAACAAATTTTTCTATTTTATTAGTATATTTATTTCATTGGTTTATCACATTTATTTATCAATTTTTCATGCATTTAAATAATAATAAAAAACAGTCACTTTTAAATCATCCCAATCAAAATAATTTTATTAATATTATTTTATTAAAATCAGTATTAGGTAAAAATAATAAATCTACACACATTTATCATGCAGATGCTGGAGGTATGAGATATCTACTTCATACATACAAGATACGATCCATCGGTGTGTTCGTTAAGTCATATAATCCATTTAAAATCGGCTCATCCCACTTAAAACGGCCGTGCGGTATTGGTATAAAGCCTAACCATACAAATTATTACCTGAAATTAGAATAAATTATTAATACTAAAAATGATTTTTATTGATTACACTCACAGTCTTGATAAACAATCCATAACTTAGTCTTTGCTGGGTCGTAGTCAGCCGTTTTGTTGTTATTGGCTTTACCATATCGCATACTCGCCTACGTAAGCCCACCTCATGTACCTAAATCATTAAAAATTATTTTAGCTAAACGTATTACAATATGTTTATTGTTTAAATCATACCTTTTTCAAACATGAGGAGAGTATCATAATCCAATAACAGTTTGAGCTTGATACCCGTGAATATCAATATACGATCAAAACTGAAGCTGGGGCCGTCTGATAATACACCGGGTCGAGATTGTATGTCGACAAACAAATGTCTCTAAAGTTTTGAAATACATCAGCGAATAGGAGTACATTAATTTGCCGAGTGTTTTACAGTTTGTGTTTCCATACTTTCTTTGTGTGTTCGTATTCTTCATCAATTATGTCCATTTCGTTCAAATTACTATAAAATTCTTTTTTTCGCAAGTAGTGTGATCTCGAATAATTTTAACCAACTGATGGTGTACTCATATAGGAATATACATCCTTCTTAGTTACCAGACTTATATCTAAAGTATTATTATACTCTATTGCGGCTTCACGGTATTTTGATAAGTTTAGTGTGATTAAATTTTATGTTAGCGTGGAAATACTTGACGCCATAAATCTACACGTGTTGATGAAACGGATGATGGTAAAATTACGCGTAACGTATTTCGAAAAAGAAATACATTTTTCTTCACTATTTGGCATAACTGTAAGAGCTACTTCTCGTCATAACCTAGCTCTGTTATGACGAGATGTGCATCGTAATTAGATAGATTATGAATGAAGCATGGAACGTGATTTGTTGTTTTAAATTTTAAACTGCATGTACTGTAAAGTGTTTGACGAAATTTATCAGATTAACGATTATGGTCGGTGACTTTATGATTTGTAAATGAGAATAATGTTTTACATAAATTACAGCTAGTACACTCTGCATGTGTTTTTTCTTTTTTAGTACTTATTATTATAGGCGTATTATTATTAAGAAGTTTTGCTATTTTCCTTCTTAGTTATATAAAATGTCGAACGAACTCATGTCGTGTCTCAGAAACCCTGTATACTTTAATCGATTGTGTTATACTTCTAATAATTCTCTGGGTATCATTGTTGGCCTTTACTTTTATCCCGAAACTCATTGGGCTATGCTTCTAAAAGATTTTTGTATTTTCTCCTCTGCGTTCTGGAACCGTTATAAATAATGCCTCGAAATCAGTGTAAATAACGCAATGGGATGCCTTTGTGTCTTCCACTATGACTGAAATCCTAACATGGTGCCGTCGACGAGCATTACAGGTAGTAACGGCTTATACGAACCGCATATTTGCTTGTGTTCGTTAAGAACTTCCAGCCCACGTGATTTATTATTTTCCTATTCGTCGAAATGTTTAAAATATATTTTACATAAAAACACTCTTTTTTCTTGTTGCGTTATTTACGGTCGGACAAGTTTCGAAAAATTAGATACATATATATGTATATAGTGTTTTTACTCCCGCTTCTGAGCAATAGCAAATCAAAATTAGTATCTTTTTTTTTTTTTTATCAACCACCTTAAGCGGAAACACCTTATGAGTTATCTGTTTAGTATTCATCACCGCTATAAGTCCGTACACATTTGCACTGGTATTTATATTGTTTTTCTCGAATGTTTTTACATCCGATAGTAGGGTCTGTAACTCTAAACCCGTAAAATTCTACTTATTTTCGTGAGCCATATAGTTCGCAGCAATACGTTCTTTATGTGCTCCCCGACTACATGCAACGATAGCCCATTTATAACTAAACACATATGTATTCATAAGATTAATTACCGACTTTTTACGCTGGATATCTGACGGCAATGCGATGTATGACGAATTCATTGTTTGCATCTGATTGCCATGTGTCTTTTTAAATTGTCTCTCCTGTAGAAGGTATTAGAACATATAGGTGCAAGTGAACATTACTATATTGTAGAAAAAAAAATTTACAAAACAACACGCATATACGTACGAGTAATAAAATCGGTCGTTAAGTATTATTTTACACGGCGAAAGAAATATTTTTGAATGAGTGAATCTAGTTGTGCACGGTATCACGCCATGGGTCGCACTGTGCGTCAATTGTGAGGTAGTTCGGTTTTATGTTGTATATTTCAAAGTCATGTGATAAAATAATATAAATATAAATAAACAGATGGTGTAGCGATCCGTGGGGGTAAGATCTATACTAAAGGACATTCATAATGCGATAACAATCAATAGGTACGATACACCCATAAGCCCTAACACATTACACAGGTAAGTTTCGATCAAATTCTTTATCACGCGCCTACTGTCATAAAAATCGCATGTAATATGTCCATAATATTTCACCAACTTTGTGTGTAAAATTTCCCAATAAAAATAAAATAAAATTTTTTTAACGTGATGTAAAATGAAAAATAAATAAGATTGCGTTATTAAATTAAAAAAAATTCTTTAAACTGAAAAACATTATGCTAAACCCTAAAATATTTATAATAGGTATACTATTTCTATATTCAACATGTTATTTAACAAAATGTTTTGTAATTTAATACTTATAAATTAATGTATTCTTTTATTAATTATAGTCATCGACGGTTATTATGGTCACATTCGTGGGGGGGGGGCTTGATAGTTTTGTCTTATCCATTAGCGTAAACACTAAACAGACATTTAAAGACGCTTCTATAGTGGCTACTCTTACTGTAATATAGCTGAGGTACCAAGTCACCAAATATATACATAGGTAATAGAAACATAAAAATTTGATTGTTGGTAGCTACTAACTTTTATTTTTATTTTAATTGTATAAACCTATTGCGTTGTGCAAATATATTAATGTGAGTATTCCAGACCATTCTCGTATTTCATCAAAATAAAATAAGAATTATAAAATATCAAATATGAAAATATAAAATTTATTTTTATGTCCGGGCATCTGGCGTGCACTTAATTACGTTGTGAGGGGGCTTGATTACATTCTGCGGGGGGGGGGGTTGAAGCCCCTAAGTCCTCCCCAATATCCGCCTATGATTATAGTATAATATGTATATGCACTTACTACTAACCACTATTCTGACGGAATTTCTAACATTCTTTTGATTTTTTTTTTAATATTTTATACTGCGTCAGGCGTCTCGAAGATAAAAAGTAACAATTATTAATAATTGTATTACAATAATGGCATATTGATCATACATTTCTACAGTTAATGAATAAATGATAATACATAGTTATGTAACAATACGTAAAATACGATCAAATTGTGTACACCGAATTCTCACTTCAAGTTCCTCGACATTGCATTTTATTAATTTGTTAGTTTTTGGAGGTATGAGAACTGAGAAGACGAAGAGATGGAAAAATACATAGTAGTACTCCTTTTTTATATCAGTTAAAAATAATTATCGGTATAATAATGGTTAATTATTTATTGTATAATTCATCGCTTCTCTTCAAGCTTGTAAAATTGTAGAATATTATTTTTAATGGTGTAGAACTGTAGACCACGGACTAATATTAATATTTATTCGTGGTGTGGACATAACAACTATACGACATAGATTGATTTAAATGGGTGATATAGTGTTATCATTGAATTTAGCAAAGATTATAATAGAAATGCTATCTTATATTATTCTACTTAATCTTCTGAGTATCTGTCCTGGCGTCCTGCTGATTTTTGTGTGCTCCAATTCGTATTGATATCAAACGTACGTATCTTAATTGTTATACGTACGCATAAAATATAAATCTTTGACACTTGTACGAAGTCAGCGTAGATATATTATTATACTTCATGTACTATAAATTGCATACGAGCGTAATTCATTAGTTGTAGATACTCATATTATACTGAGCGCTCAGCGCATAATATTTATACTATAAATAGTGATAATTTTACTAAATCATTTCGACGCCTTCACGCGTACAAGTCGACGCGATGACGCCTCCGCGGGCATCTGCGTATTCATTGTTCTTCTTCCCAGCACGAATTCGCGGCGGATATTAGAATAATACAACTAACTTGCGTATCATAATAATATAATAACAATTTGTATTATTTACTGCGTGTTAATTTTACGATTACACGACCGCGCACGAAACCTTTTTAACGATTCCGTTTGTCGACGTAGGCGGGTGTAGACCTATAACGCATAGATACGCATGCGTGTACAAATAAATAATATTTACTTATTATAACACGACGACGCGTATAACACAAAGTGTCAGGGCGCGTACTCATGATCTTCTTATATGCAAATCAGGTACTTAGAAAAACAAAAAACGAAAACAACAAATTAATCGCAAGCAATCTTGTCGTTCTTGTTTTAATTACAGGCTGCAGCAATGTAATAATGTCCTCCTTTTATTTATTTGTTTATGTTTTTCTGCTATTATTCTTCGTAGTTAAAACCACCGTGATACTATATTATTATTATTATTATTATTATTATTATTATTATTATTATTATTACTACTACTACTACGGATGATAATTATTAATGGACTATGGAAAGATATTGTGCGCGCAGCGTGTGTGTTATACAATCTTTGCGACCGCTCGCGAATTGTTTATCGCGCTGCCGACCGACGAGTCCGTTTTTACCTTGAGGGTTCACCAACGATTACAATATATGTTAGGTAAACACATAATGTGGTATTAAATTATATACACACGTATTATATTATATATTTGTACAGATACATAGATACATTACAACTGCGCTGCATCGTTCTCTGAATATTTCCACAAAATGCCCTGCGGTGTTATATTTTGTCTACGTATTTACATAAGTACCTATCTTTACCTTTTAAAATATTATGTACACGTGTGGTGTCTCGACTGTAAAATAATTTTCGGAGAAAAAACCTGCGGTACGCACAATAATAATAATAATACGTGTTACAGTAATAATAATTCGGGCAAAGAATTTATAGGATTCTCAAGTTTTGTTCTGAGTCTCTATTTTATATCAAATACAATAATGTTCGTCATATTATGTTCCAAAGTTGAAATATTAATTTTTGTTTTTGTATATTTTCGCACAGTTTAACAATTTTCAATAAAAATGCATATTTGATTATTTCGCGTCCCTTCGAATATTTACTCTTATTCAAATATTTCTGATAGAAAAATTACTCAATTTTATATTATTAATATAAGAATACTTTATTGTGCTTAGTATAGATATGAATGACATTTTTATGTTAATTATTAGTATACTGATAATATTAAGATTACATCTGGTATAATATAGTGGGGATATATCATCGCGCAATAATTATACAGCACTGCAGTGGCCCAGGTCTAGTCGTCCAATGTTGTTTGTTATTATTTTTCTATCGACGATTTGAAATGCATTTATTTTTTTTATATACATATATTATATACTAATATAGTTCAACCACTGCGCTGCCGTCTATAAATCTGCGTGTATTAATTATGCTATATTATTAATACGGCCAAAAAGTATTTTTCTAAGGTCATTTAAATTACATTGCGTTATTATATAAACATTTGATAAAATACGTATTATATGTGTACTTGCATACATACATACATATATATGTGTTTCATTTTATTAGGTCATCTAGTATCTACCATCTCAATATGGTCAACTAAAAATAATACCATAATTAAAAAGGCGTTTACAGAAGTAATGTCTTGAGTGTCTTAGCAGAATTTATTAGAGTCATATTATAAATATTTGAAAAAATAAATAAAAATCCTTAATATATTATAACGCACGATTTTTAGTTCCGTTACGTAACAAAACACAATTGCGCGTGATGCACTTAACAAAACAAAATATAAAGTGAAATTAATTACATTTAATTAAAATAGCATTACATCTTTGTACATTTAATTGCATTATGATAACGAGACATTTTAGTATATTTAATTAAGAAGACCTTTCCGGCTAAATATATGTAATATTTTTGAAACACTAACGATAGTATACGTATAGACGCTGCTCTTTGCTGCAGGTTGCAGGTATAGTTGGGTTAGGAAATTATAAGTTCTTATTAATAATTTTCGTTTCGTCGTAATTATACGTTATATAGTTACAATTATCATATAAATTATAACGCTATAGTGCTTTTTATAAATGTGACTAAAATACCGCTAAATCATCGCTGTACATCAATAAATTAAAAGCAAAAATAGTTAACATTTTTTCCTTGATAAATTGTATAGTACATGGGCTAATACTTTATAAATTTCTTACTTGAGATCCCCACTTAAAAAACAAACGCTCTAATCTCTCATTGCAACTCAAACAAACAATATACATATAGCTCTTCTAAGAGCCATATATGATGTATAACTTTGGGGCGCAACAAAACATTCAAAGTCTTCCATACTACAATAATTTAGGCATATCATTGCCTAGGTAAATTTAATAATAGATGCCACCGAGTACATCACTATAAGTACTCACTTCATAAAGACAATTGTGTTCCAACTTTCAATAAACTTGCTACGCTCATCTATTAAAAACACACCAAACATTCAATATGCTCACTGAAATCTTATTATCACTAGTCTTTAATCCAAACAAATTTCAGGTAATCCATCCACAGGCACCTTAAAAATAATTGTATAAGGATCTACTCTTCCCATAAAAAAATCAGAAAATATTACCCACGGGGTGCTGCCAATGGGTGACTTTCTCTTTCCATCAGTAATTTCGTTCAATTTACCTATTTTATCTCTTGAAAATACTGATGGTTAATAAAATAAATTTTGTATTTGATTATAATATATATATATAAACTGTAGAATAGAAATTTTTTTTGAATTGAATTTCATAAAATATTTAATCGGATATGAATAATGCATAATATTATACATCATTTAAATTCTTGCATTGATTGAGATTGCAGTAGTTGATCTTAAATGTTTAACCTAAACACGTATGCATCTTTACTATACTATTAATATTATTATACATACATTACAGTTGAATATTCCGAAACCAGCCCACAGTCTTAGCCTATAATATAGTATATATAATAGTATTGATCTACACTATATAGGTACAGTAATGTTATAGTTCTTCAAGTTCTCGCCTTCTTGCATATTAATACATGTGCTTACTGCGTCCGAGCCATGTAGGGCACGTGTCAAATGATTTTATTCGCACCATTTAAACTCATTACATAAAAACCGTTGGTACAAATTTCACGATTCACTCTGTAGCGCACTCGTTCATATTATTATATGAATCCTGGATAATACGTATACATGATATTATTTTAATCCGTGATTAATCGCCCTAGGATAATGTTATATTTGATCAAACGTCGGCCGCAATCCGACTACCTTATTAACTATTATCGACGGAGCTGAATAATATTATAGTAACACTTTTTTACGTAACATTTATAAACGACATAATATAAATTATAATACATACCTAATACCTATATGTTAAAACTTAAAACTCGAAGGTATATGATTTTAGCATTTCATATGTATTCCCGGTGCGCTCATCGTAAAAACTGCACAAATTCTGCGATAAATCCTATAGAGCCTTTCTTTATCACTAACTATCAAATATCTTATTTTTTTCTTAAATAGTATTACAAATCGTTAAAAATGGCAAGCAGAAAATAAATGTAGAAGATATACTTTAGATATATTTATTGCCATATGTATATATAATGTTTAAAATCTGTAGAAATAAAACATAAAAACTAATAAAATGTGCATAAAAATACACACTATGCTGCAAACAAGGAAAATTAAACTTGACCGACCGTGATCATATCAGATCAAATTAGTTATGACTTTAAGACGTAATACTACAGATAAGCGAGCTAAATTGTTTGCATTTTTTGAGTTCATTAAAATGATAGGTATTACTAATTTTTTAATTACAATTCATACCTAATTACCCACATATTATATCACTTCTCTAAATTTCTTTAAATTGAAATGTTAATGCTGTATACATTTTGAATCCTAAAAATAACGGCTTTATTTATTTATTATATTGAAATTAATAGAATAGGGAAGACGAAGTAAAATAAGCCATCAACGTAAAAGGTGACGTTATCATCATCATCACTCTTAATAATTTAATAATTGTATTACCAAACCAGAATTTATTTTATAAGAAATATTTAAAACGTTTTAAAAACGTAAAACAACATATTATACATTTTAATACTATAATGAATACTAAAAATTAAATTTGAAGAATAGAAAATTAAAATATTTCATTAATTTTTGAAATCGGAAAAATATCTAAGTTGGGTTGCAAAGTTGTGAATTTTAACTTAAAATGAACGAAACTAATTTACCTATTATTTGTTCACCAATAAAGTCGACGAGCATAGAAAAATAGTGGCAAATGTAACAGCGTGCGAACCCTAATCATCGTCATTTTCGTTACACACGGTACATTATGTTTACCGGTGCGGCCGGTCGTTATGCTGTTTTCGATGTCATTAACGTTTCGAAACATTTTCCGATTCAAACGGAGCGAAAAAAAATACACTCGCATATACTTATTTCGATCCTCTCACCGCGAACAGTCCTTGAGATGATCAGATGTACAGCAAATAATATTATGTATGTAGAACTGGATCGCGCACTATTGCAATTATAGGCCGATTAACTATTGGCGCTGCTGCTGCCGCCGCCGCCGCCGCAGGAATTGTGTTTAAAACATTATTTGGTCATCGATGTTATATTATATGGCTCGCGGTGTATATCAATGAAATGTTCTTACCCCATCACGAACGATCGAATATAGGTAATATATATGTGTATTTAAATACCTAACCTATACTATGCATAAGAAATTTAAACATATAAATACATACGTACAATAATATACTTATTGAGTTTTGATTTGCAGATGCACTGGTGTTATAATAATATACTTAGTATAATGATCTCCGACGGCGTTTTGACGTACGAAACGGCTTATACAATCGAACGTGTTGTTAAAAAACTGCAAATTAGTAGTACCTACATAAAATTCACGTGTTGTATATTTTAAATTACTTCTGACCATATGTAAAATTTAATATTATCGTCTGTATAAAATAGAAATAATCTAATAAATTAATAATAAATAGTTATCTGATGAAAAAGGATGTTTAGTGCTTATCATCATCCTGGAATTTAACGTAAGTGTTGTGCATGTGCTACACATTTATGTTATAATTTATAAATTAAAAACATTATAAATAATAGGTGCTTTATTTCTTAAATATGAATTCATTTCATACTATATTATTTATTTCAGAAGTAATTATTTTTTATATTAAGAATTGAAAGTATTTATAGAAAATCTCGATTAGAATGACTGAGAATTTTTTTGCCAGGACACATACCGTGGCTTAAAATTATTTCGATAACTATTTACCTATGTTTAAATCAGTGTGATTTTTTTCTAGTTACAGTAAAAAGATATACTGACTTTTATAGGGTGACAGTGATTAATGAACATTAGGTATTTTTTGCCTTATTTTTCCTATTTCCTCAATTTTGCTATCGCACGTAACGGTTTTTAAAATGATTTTTTCCTTCTTTTTGAACGAAAACTTAAACATTTCAATATCTACCACCGGACTAATGGTTCATTAATAATCATCATAATAATTGCAAGTTCGGACTAGAGGGATTGAAGATAGGGCACATTTCTTATATTCGTATCTTGATTTATACCCGTCTCCGTTCCTCTGCCGTGATCAGTGCTGTACGTATATTACACAGCTGCAACGGATAGGTCATCATCGCGTACAGATGCAACTCGATTAATCATATTTTATCAATTAATCTAAGCGGTCTGTGCAACCGTTGCACCTGCAAGTGATGACGAAACGTCGCACGGCTTGGAAAAGTAGATCTGCCGCGTGAAACGATCGATATAATTTAATAATATATAATACTATACATGTATGTAGTATGAATATAATATTATAGGCGCGCTGGCAGACGAAATGGACTTCCACGTTTGTTATGATTTCACATAAAGAAAAGAGATAACGTATATTTTATTATTTTCGTTTTGATTTTATTGGACAGGTATTACGCACAAATTACCGATGAAATATATTATGTGCATTTTTGTGACTTTTATCTGCCGACGACGATCGGTTTTCGACGATATTTATGCGGAATATGTACGGAGAACAAACGCTGCAACGACGATGAAGATTAATCGGATTAACCGGTCGCGCGTTCAATAATACTGTAAATTATATGGTTATGACGTTCAATGCGTGTTATTATGCACCGTATTATATACAGGTATAAACTATGTATAAATTATTATTTAAAATGTTTTGCTCGTTGGACCAAATCAAAATGCATAACTGTGATGATAATCTACAGCAGTCTGTTGCACACATTAAGAACTCGCATAGTGTAGACCCAAAGTTTATTTTTTGTATTTTTAATTTTTATTTTTATACAAGTTATTGTTTCACGTCGTTTTATATACTTATTTATTGCTATAGCTTGTAAAAATATAAATTCTATGCTTTTGCATAACTGTTTTATTAAATTTGTTTGCTTTAGAGCTTCGATAGCTGAACGCGTGAAATAATTTTACAACAGGGCAAATTTGTGTTACATATATGTATGTTAAAGTATAAAGCTATACCAAGATGGAGGTGCACGTTAAATAAAAAATAATAATAAAAAAAAACATAATTCCCATGTCGGTAAAATATTCATATGCAATATTAATTTATTTAAGAAACTGCACGTATTCAGCAGGAAATTGTTGAATAAACGTATTATTAAACAACCATTTTTCTTTATTGTTAACATGTCTATAATATACCAGATACCTACTTGAATTTTTTTTTTTGTACATATTTTGCAAGTTTCTTTTTCCTTGGGCGATTAAACTGTTGTACCCATTTCTTAACCTTCGCCAAACATGTATTGTATTGTTTGTTATATTATAATAACAATTTAATTAACTGATATTATTCGCACAATCTTTCTTTTTGGCTCCAGGTGCATGTATCTTATTGTGTTTAATTTCCATTTTTTTTTCTTTTTTGAAAAGATTTTATACAAAATTAACACACAGGACACAGATATATATTATATATTTAGGTTAGGTACATTTGGGCAAACACACTTATTAATTGTTACGAAAATTAATCTGTACTGTAAATATAAGATATTATGGTAGGTATTTACTTTCATATATTAATTATCTTTGTGTTTCCTTCTAAGTAAATTTGAAGCTTGTAACTTTTGCATAATTTGTTTCCGATTTGTTTATATAGGGTAAGTCTTAACCTCCAGAGTTATTTACTGCTGATATAATAATATATACACATTATACAATAAATATGTTTAATATCTAAAAAATAATAAAGCAAAAATTGAAACTATTGACCTACTTTATTAAAATATATTTTATGTATTTTTAGACATAATTTTTAAAAATAGTACAGTGAAAAAATACTATAAAAGTATTTTTAGTTTTAAATATAAATAAGTACTAAATTTATACGTTTCATGATATTGTATACAAATCAATTTAGCTATTCATGCAAATACAATGTAACTAAGTAATAATGTAAATATAAATGTGTTGAAAGTTATTTAAAAACCGTATTACCTAATTACCCCTAGATGGTATATAATTGTATACATGTCAAATATTTTAAAACATTACAAAAGATAAAATAAAACAAATTCAGACATTTATTTAGTTTTAATAAGATTATTAGAGTGGTAACATCACTAACATTATTTCATCTAATTGTACAATTTATTAATCTATGATTTAAAAAAACTATCGTAAAAATAAGAATATATAATATATAGGTATGTACTCGTATATTATATTGCTACTAAATACTATTTATTGTAACTTATATATTTTATATAGGTTATACAAATTATTGTTCAAAATCATCATTATATTTCATTTCAGAGGTCAATTTATTGCAATAGTCTTAGTATGTGCTATTGATGTTTTTATTTTAAGAATAAAAATGACGAATAAGTTAACATCATATGCTGTGCATGTTATTATATAAGTAGGTATATTGCTTAAAATCAGTATAATTAATTATTATTACTATTATATCTATCACAATAATTATATATTATGTTACATTCATTATGCTACGACTGACACTCAAATTAGTATAAGAGACTGAAATTGTGAAATATAAATTATGGTATTTCGAAGATTGAAAATTAATTTAATTTCGTTATAAACATATGAAGTTAAATAATTTGTATTTACGAGAAATATTTGCATTAAATTCGCATGAGTAAATGCAGTTATAGAATTACAAATGTAAATATGATAGTGTAGAGGGCAGCGATTGCAAGTGTTGAGCACTCGTTTCGCTTTGTTCAGTACGCCGGAAGTCGTTGTAACAATATTATTTAACTCGATAAACCCAGAGATCAACGCACTTTGATTTCGTGCAGGGTTCAGTACATCCAAAATTTGTCGTATTGATGTAAAATACGTGTTTGAAAAAATCGTTGAGAAATTATACTTCGAGTGGCTAGAATACAATCCATGATGATTAACTGTGTAAGATTACACGGGATGGCGAACTATCGGATTATTATGAACGCGTCAAAATAAAAATACACGAAAATCGATAACTCACTCTCTCCTCAGTTTTCCAAACCTACTCGCAAAGATTTTAAGTTTGTAATGTGGTAAGTGACGCGCGTAGAAAAAATCAAGAAGGAAAAAATACCACGATCATTTGTGCAGCAAGTGTTTAGTAATTTAAAGTTACAAATGTTAACAGATCAAAAATATAATAGCGTCAGATTTACATGCAGTAGAAACTTTGATAATCTTCCACAACAATCATCTACAACGAGGGACGTAAATAAATGGTATTTTGTGGTTTGTTGTTTATATAATTTGTAATAATTTATATCGTTCGTTTTACTAATGACTGGTAACGGTAATTATTCACATTACACCGGAGAAAGCTTCGAGTGTAACTTAATTATAATTCAACTACACAACTCGTTCATTATACTAAGTTATAAAATACCTAAAGTATTCTGCTTTAACTAATTCAAACAGTTATACACAGTCAGTACCTACACATATAGGTACCTATAGTGCATAGAGAACACTGCTGCAGTTCACAGTCTCATCGTGCTATAAGTGTAAACTAAACGCATGGCGGTCACAGCGCTCATTCATCGCGTAGGCCACCAACCTACCTTATTATTTAGACTCACATTCATGCGTTATTACAGTTATAAAACCATTAATTTATATATATTTTTCCTATCGAGTTTTAAGTTCCTACACCAATTTATTATGGGACAAGTGTTAGATTAAATCCACTGATTGGAGCAGCCAGATATACATGTTAAATCGTTATTACTCGTTAATTAGTACACCGCGGCGTGCGTACGTTATACTTTGTAATAATACGCTTAGAGGTATATTAAGAAAATAGATTTTAAAACTAATACAAATAATTTTTAAACCAACAGCACGAATATTCACAAAGAGATTTATATCTTTGACAATTTTTAAGAACAAACTGTTTTGGGTTATTAATTATAAAACAGCCAAGCCTATACACTTCATATTTCATTTATTTATCGATAATATATAGGTACTGCCTTGTCAGACTCAGCACAGTACATAATATGAACGATTTAAACTAATACTAATTAAATTGATATTGATTGTGGAGTGAACATGAAGATAAATTAACAACGGTTTACAATAAGAGCATATTTAGTAAATAAATTAGATTTGACATTAGACTAGACGTTGGTTAAGTTATCATTAAAAAAAAAAAAAACAAAATTTTTGAACGTATTTGCGTTTTTAGCATTCTATTGATTAGAGCGTGAAGATTGTAATTTTGGTGGTTTGTAGGGAGGTAAAATGTTTATGACACACGTGTGTTAATAGAAAAGACACTTAATGATATGATGTTCAGTAGTTCAGGGAAGTCAATTTGGGATTTCAATAATTTATGGAGCCAGAGTACATCATTAAACTTGCTGTGTTTAACCAGGGACTCAATATTAAATTCTAGTGATAACTGTTTCAGAGATAAGCTTATTTTATTTATTTTGTATGCAAGTATTTGTAGTAACATATTATTCTGAATACGCTCAATCTTCGTTATCAAATTGGCTTGGCGATGGTTCCAAATACTTGATCCATATTTCAAAAACGAACGGACCAGAGAACTGAGAGAACAATATAAGATTTTTATGCAGTTCGGATTTTTAAATGCTGAGTAGTTACGGCGTATGAATCCGAATACCCGAAGGGTCTTATTACATATCATATTTATATGATTATCTAAAGAAAGGTAATTTGAAAGTAATCTTTTATTTACGTTACTACCGTTAGGCTATTGATTGTATAATTAAATTTTATGTTTAATTTTCGACGAGAAAAAGTTATCTGTGAGAATTTTTCAGCGTTTACTTTGAGTTTATTTATTGTGACCACGAATAAAATCGATTCAAATCAGACTGTAGTTTAAAACTATAATGAATTAAATAAATTGGTAAATAAAGTTTTAGATCGTCAGCAAAAATTAGAAATTTATAAGTTTTAACGATATTTGCAACGTCATTTATAAATAGTTAAAAAAGTAAAGGTGATAGGTGACCACCCTGAGAGACACTAGTTAAAACCTTAATACTCGTAGTTGAGATAGAATTACCTAATTTAATTTGTTGCGATCTATCATTTAAATATGATCTAAACCATTCTAACATTGGTCCAGAAATGCCCTTATATTCTAATTTTTTTCAATAAAATAACCAGGTCTACATTATCAAATGCTTTCTTTATATCAGTGTACACTGCATCAACTTGGGCACCTTTACTAACTATTGATATAATATAGGTATAATATACAAGTAGATTTGTAATGGTCGATTTTGCATTCCAAAAACTGTGTTGTTTATCTGAAATCATATTATGTAAATATATATAACTATATTTTAGACATGAAGTAGATCAAAATTTATGCTTTATTTTTCGTATAATAAGTGGTTGTTTGATGTATTATTTTTACATCAATTGAAGCACAATAAATCGATTTTATGGCCATTATTAGAGGAAAAATTCGAACGAATGAAATTGTGCTAACATTTATTTATTACAACCAAGTCAGCAATGAAACTATAATGTATCAACACTATCAACTAAAATATATATAAAAAAAATAGTGCTTACTGTTTTCATTTTTATTTTATTCGTTATTCGATTTTTAGCTTTTTCATTAGATATTAATGCGAAAAATATATTATATTTTCAAAGACTATTTAGAAGTACCTACTTTAAATAAAATCCATCAACCAGTGAGTTTCTTGGATTAGTCTCTATTTATTTATTGTAAAAAAAAAAAAAAACAATGTTAGGTTACACTAAAATAGAAAATATAATTATTTTACCTAATATTTAAGACTTTATATTATTTTGTGTAGTCATGTTTTAAAAATCGTTGCGTATGTGTGAAATTTTGCCTGCAGATTCTCGCTATTTGATCGGTAATCTAAAAGATACATGTCGTAACTAGATTTGGAGTATTATATTGTTTATCGGTTTAGTATATAGAAAGTGCGGCTCAAAGAAAATAACATATAATATTGCGATTGTGATAATGATAGAGTATAGGTTAGAGTATAAACTATAGTTTTTCAATTCAATCATGTGTTCATAACCTCAGTCATTTAATACTTATGCGGTGGTTCCTATACACGATTTGCGATTTTATAATACATTTTTTTTTTGCAATATCAATAATAATAATAATCATAATGCTTATCTATACGAACTTATAGTACAGTATGCGTTCCACCGAATACGAATCACTCTAATTGACGGGGACTTGGCGATGGTATCCTCCGGGCAACTGCTTTCTTTTCGATGCTGAAAGATTATCTGACCACTATTTATATTCTACTGTATCATCTGAGAAATATCCATTATCTTTTCAAGCAATCTTCATAAGTCTGCGTGTTTTGAAAAACATTCTGAAATGTTGATCTACGTTCTACGCACCATATTATAATCGGAAGGTAGTTATTGTATATTGATTTATTTGACGGAATTTCCACTAAAATTCCACAGAACGCCTTATTTGCTTTGTGAGCATCATGTCCATATCTTAAAAATTAAATTATACTAGCCTAAAAACGAGAATGATCTATACTCTATAGGATGATCGATGATGGATTTAAATGAAAAACGTTAGTTTTTTTCAAACTAACAGTATTTTTCAAAGATAGTTATAATTGTATTTTTATAATTTATAAGTAAATGTACATTACGATTTCGGTTGAATATTCACAAATATTCTGTAATCAAATAGTATATTTTTAGATTCTGAACGGAGTGATGGAATCTATTGGTTTTTTAAATTTAATGGTATCTATGGCTTAACTAATATGTTTTTAGATAAATAAGTACCTTAAGTAGTTTAGATTTAACAACAATAAAATTATCTTCAAAAAAGAACCATATTTTAAATTTATACTAACAATAGCTAAAAGTCCGTTGGATGATCCAAAGAATGAATTCATATAAAAGAGATGAATTTCACTTTATTTTTTGATTAACAAAGTCCCAAGGTGTTAGTTTTTGTTGCAAATAATTATTTAAATGTATTGAATGTTTATAACTTGGTAAGGCATAATACGATATAAATATGTTTCAACGTAAAACTTAAAAATAAAAAGTAATTATTACCTCAGAAAATGTTCGGAAGTAAATTACATAGTTGATAATTAAAAAAAAATAATACTTTCATTGTTCATTTTCTATATGAATACATAGCATATACATGAAAAAATATATAATAGTAATTGTGAAAGGATATATCTAAAAAGTTATATGAATATCCACAACAGGAAACTATTTTCTTATAATATTATATGTTTATAAGATGTTTGGTTTGTATTCTAGATAATATTTTTGGTTAAGAATAGATTATACTTATTACAGTTATTATGGAAATTAAATTATAATTGCGTGAAATGTTTTCAAAAAATAATTATATATGTACATTTATACAGCTCAGTATAATACAGTTTCATAATTTCTTTAACGTTGTTTATTTGTTTGGGGATATTAATTTATGTAAGATGACGATACTATATACAATACTTATATAAATATAATTATTATATTTTTGATTAAAACTATTATAGTTTAGGATTTTTGGTTAAAAAAAAAGATATTGGTATCGAAAGGCATTATTGTGTTAATTTTATTAATTTATAAATACTTGAAAATAATGCGATGAATTATTGAACTTGAAAAACCATCTTAAGTACAGGTATAGGTGTACTTTGTACAATATTATAAACACATGCGTTCTTTTACAGTTAACAATATTGTATTTCATCATTTCTATTAATAACATTGTAGTACCTATTTATTTTATCAACAAATATTTATTAAAAAGCTACGATCAAAAGTAAATACGTCAATACGTAAACGAAAAAATAATCAATTACGTTATAGGTACGTTTTAAAATATTGATGAAAATTAATGGTATAGGTACTAAAATAATTTTCTTTATTTTCATTAATTAAAAATATAGTTACACTTTTGATAGGTAAATCTACCTATTTAAATGTTTGATCACAGAAATAACTATATATGTAGAGTCGCTTAAAATCATAGTTAATATTTTCAACAAAGTATTATGATGTTAGGATGTATAGTATTATAGTACTATAATACTCTATCGATTATATATATTAATAAATGTATATTCTAATCTATATATATACATTATTTTATATAATTACAAAGTAATAATATGTTGAAACTATATTCTACTCATATTACTTTGACTCGTACCTACTCATTTATGAAAGTGCTTTTGCACTTGATATATGCATCGTAAAATTTAATGACCATACATTATGCAGTGTTATTACTTTTGGTTTGTAAATAATTATTCCATTACGTTTATTCCGTTTAATTTATTAATTTTTAAGTGAATCTTCATCTGTCATCACGTTAATGAATGTTCATTGTTCACAATAGTTCTACGGATTGTATTTGTTTTTAATTACAATAATTAGTGCAAATAATAATATAACTATTACAAATATTCATCTGGCAATAGTTTGATGACGTTATTTAAATCAGAATTGTGCGTTTTGACTATGATGACTGACCCACGAATCATGATCAAATAAACTTAATTATGCAGAAAACATTTATTTATAACTATAACATTGTATTATATTTAAAAGATTAGGTTGATGAAACGGAATGAACTCAGGTGATTTTCAACTTGCTATTTTATTTAAGTTTTGTATACACTGCGAGATCAAGTTGATATTTAGTCAAAGGTTTACAAATTAGATTTTTACCTATGGTAAAATGGTATAGTATGTATTGAACATGTTTTTAAACAGATCATTGGTATTAAAATTATATTGTGGTCAATTGCTTACTTCATTACTACTTCATTTATTTGAAGCAGCACAGTTATCGTGCCGCTGAAAAACATAGGGAGTGAAGTGTTATTTGTAATAGGTTGATGTTTAAATTTGAAGTGTGTGCATAAACATTTAAAATAAACAAAATTGTAGTGTACCACACAGTAAATGTATTATATTACGAGTATATTATTCCATATACTCCGGTTTCACAGCATTTAAATTCTAAATAGCTTTATGACCTATTTAACTACAAATTGGTGGAGCATTTAGAAGAATCTGTTTATAAACTCTAATTATTAATATTTTATTATAAAAGATGTAAATAAATTATTAAAATAATTGTATAAAATATTTAAACGGTTCTTATATAATCAATATTTTTATATACATGTTTTTAATACTACTTATACAACAATATAACTAATAAAAATTAATTGTTTTGAGAGTTCAGATAATGTTTTTATACTTGTTGATATAAATATTGAGTTTATATGTTCTGTCTCGTTTTGAAGCCAATATCTAAGTAATGGACAATGGATATCTATCTTATTTTAATAGTTAATTGACTTTATAGTCTAAAAGTGATTGAATTTATGATCATGAAGATTAAATAATCTTATGTTTCAATAACAAATAACCTTCGATTAGATTTATACACTGCACGGTATACCAAAAACCTGATACTTACACAGTTAAAAACACTTTTAATTAGAATTTATGGCATTCATATGAAATTTGAATAATAAGTGATCCACTTCTGATATATTCACACCCAGGATACAAGGTTAGAATGTAGATTTGGTACAATATTTTAGATATTTATATTTTAATTTATACTATAATATCGAGGTATTTTATATTGCCACTTATAATAGTGGATAAAGTTGATTTTGTAATATATTAATTAAACGTAGAGCATAAGTTATCCAATGAAAACGTAATATTTCAAATGCAAATAAAAAAATAAAATATTAAAAAGAACCGGATGGGCCTCGCTCTGCTATACAGTTGGGGATGGAGTGCACCTCGTTCATAGGATAGGTTACTATTACATTACTCATTACAATGGATTTGTTAAATTTTAATGCAATGATAGATATCATTGTATACGAATAATGATTCTGAACAGAGATGATATGTTGTTCTAAAATAGGTATATGATAATATAGTATTTTATATTTTAATTGAAATATAATACAATAGTATGCAATTTCATAAAAATTTAAATTTCAAACAGTCATAAAATTTTTTCTTTAAATTCGATAGAATTTTTTTTTATATATTCGTGAAGATTAGCTTATAGACAACCTAGTGTTAAAATTTTGAACCTTAAGTGTAAACAGGAAAAATTTTATGAATTTTCAACTTCAAAGTAACTTGCAAATCACCGCAATTTTAACATATTTTATACAAATTTGAAATTTATGGGCTTATAAAAAAAAATTGAGTAAAATGATCTCCAATATTTTCTAGTCACGATAAGCATAACTTATAATAAACCTTCTATTAAATTTTCAAGTATTTTGTACCAGCCAAATTTTTTGTATCACCGATTATAAAAAAAAAAAATGTAAAAAAATCGAATATTTCAAATGCCTATAAATAGCTTAAAAATCATTAAAATATTTTGAAAAATATATGACATAAAGGTAATACCAATCTTAACAGCTGGTAAAAATTTTAAGTTTCTGCGACTTATAATTTTTGAATTATAACAAATATTAAAAATCTTTTGAGGAAAAATCACTATTTTATGCAATTTCGTAAAAATTTAAATTTCAAATGGTCATAAAATTTTTTCCTTTCAGTCCGGTAGAAATTTTTTTATATATTTTTGAAGATTAGCTTATGGACAACTTAGTGTAAAAAATTTGAACCCTGCGTATAAACAGAATATATTTTATGAATTTTTATCTACAAAATAACTTGCAAATTATCGTGATTTTGACACATTTTATACAAATTTGAGCTTTATGGGCTTATTAAAAAAATTTGAGTGAAACGATCTCCGAAATTTTTTAGTGACAATAATTTTAACTTATTATAAACCTTGTATTAAAGTTTAAAGAGTTTTCGGCTAGCCAATTAAATTTTATAGTTGTTTAATAAAAAAAAAATTACAAAAATCGAAAATTTAAATTGGCTATAAATAAGTCAAAATATGTCAAAATACTTTGAAAACTTAACCATGTATAGAGAACACCAATATAAAGGTTTGGTGAAAATTTCAAGTTGTTGCGGTTTTTCGTTTTTGAGTTAGAGCATTTTAAAAAAATGTATTTTGTCAAAACGTGGTTTTGCGTAAAATTTCCCGTTTTTTCGTAATTTTTTTATCGTTTTTTTCGACGCTTTGAAAAGTATTGTAAAAGGTGCATTTTAGACTTGCCCAAGTACCATCTACATTCACTTTCCTTTCAGAAAAGTTGATGTTTAAGAAAATCGAAGCATTTTTATTACCAAAAATCGTGTCCTCGGACACAAAAAAAAAAAAAAACACACATCATTGTAAAACCAATAGATTCCATCACTCCGTTCAGAATTTAAAAAAAAAATCAATTCTTAGTTTTTACACCGTATAACTTAAAGTACTTGAAGTACTGTCATAGCCTAGCGGCATAAGGCGGCTATGCGTAATCGTACGGTTACCGGTTCGAATCCAGGCGATACAGCCGTCTGGTGAGAAGATGCCGCTACCACCCCCTCCCAAACTAATACACGTAATTGAGACTTGATAAAATAATCGTTGAGATGTAATGGCCACGATGCCAAAATCTCCCTAACAAAAAAAGAAAAAAACTTAAAGTACTTTAATTTTAAGTATCTGAGTAGGTAGTAATAAAATATTATGGATATATTAATACTCCAAAGGATTTTAAATTTTTTGATTGTTTTTAAACGTATGTATAATTGATATAAAACTTAAACGAATATTTACTGTCAAAGACATGTTTTAATGTAATGCATATAATTTTATTTATGCATGTTGTTTATATAGCACGGCGTACCGAGTATGCAATTTTAATGTTTGATCGTTGTTTAGTGTTTAGTATTAACTATTTATTTTGTAAAACATTATAATATTGTAAGTAGAATATTATTGAATAACTTTCGCACAATAAAATAGATAAAATAGTAATTTATATCTAAACCACAATTGGAAATGAATTAGTTGTGTGTTTACCAGTGTTAGATAGTAGGTTGTTTGGCATGTCACAATATAATATACAAGTAAAAAATTTGAATTTCTACATGATTGATTATTTATGCGTTAACAACATTATATTTAATTCATCGTTGAATAGATATTATTTTAAATAAAATACGATAAAATAACGAGCCTTGATTAAATTTCGAATTTATAGTTATCCATGCATAATTACGTATGTTAATTGTCGAGTTGAATACACCTAAAAAAAAAAAAAATTCCTTATTTGTAAAATAATGTGTGTAACGAGATTTTAAATAAATAAATGCGTATGCAAATATAAATTTGAAAACGAATATTTTAGAATCGAATTGCAATAAGAGTTAATAATCGTTTTACTTTCGAAAACTCATAGTAACCGATACCCGTTTTTGTGATGTGTGGTGTAGTTGTGTAGTGGTTATACCGTACTCGAATGGTTTGTTTAAGGAACTTTGTGAGAGTATTAATATTATCTGAAATTGATTTGAAACAGTTTAGGGTGAGTTCTATTAATGTTGAGTATTATCAAAACATTCGAAAAGATATAATGTTATCTACAAATTTGATAAACACAGTGCCAGGATTTAGAAGTCCCCGATAAGTTGTTTTGGTGAAAATTATTATAATACGGAGATGTGTATAATGAAAAAACAGATTTTCAAACGGATTTTGTTTTCTGACCTAATTATTTATTTGTCTCCTAAGTCGCAGCAGGTTTCCGCGTAAAGACTCGTGGTGACCACCCCTGAAGTATACGTTGGCACTAAACTCATGGACTTAGCGAGGGGACACGGGACGCAACGCACCGGGGCTTGAAGACAGTGATTTTAACATGTTCATATCTTATCACTGGGAGTCTTCTTACAATGTTGTCCAAAACGGAGAAACGTTCCATAGGGTGTCACACTCGTCGAGTGAAAAATATTTAAAAATTTATCATTGTAAATTCATAGTAAATATTTTAATAAAACCAAAATCTGATGATTTTGACTAGGATTTTTCAATAAAATTTTACAAGACAACCCAAATCGTTTTACTGTTTGTGTTGTGTGTAAAACTGGTCTCATGACTCGAATAACGAGTCATATACTTATAATCTTTAAAATTAATACCAATAATAATTCTTATTAACATTTTTACTAATGAAAAATACTTGTGAGTTGTGAATATGCTATTTATATGAAATTGAGAAATTCAACGTAATTTACAATGTCTTATAATTTGTAAGTAAATAATTAATAATTTTTAAACTTCTTAAAGTTTTTAACGTTTAGAATTTATTTTTTAATTAAATATTCTTTAAATAATTACAAAATAAAAAAAGTAATGATAAAATATTTGTAATATATAATTTAAAATTTGAAATTATGTTAAAAAAAAGTGTGTAAAAAATATATTCGATCCTTTTTTTGTCCATTCTTCCTCCCTTTCTTTCACCATATTTAAATCTTGGATTCACGCTTGTACATCGCGGATACTTGATGACGCACTAAGAGTATGTCATCTGGTATCTAAATGATATTTTAGATGCCTAAGATGCAGGTCCTAGATTGAGATATTAATTTATCCTAGATGGAGACATTAATTTGATTGACAAGAATATCGAATGAGGAGGATTCAAGACACGTAAATACCAAATCAATATTGGTCAACATTGGACCCAAACTCTATACGCGAACAATAGTTGAATGAATCTATTGAACTTTTCGCCGTGCGGTTAAAGGGTATACCGGTAGTACACGTCGTCGGTACACTGTCGCACGGATGAAAAATTGAATATACCGCGGTTGGTGATCTTGTCCCGTGTACCAGCCGCCTTACCAAACACGGTTTACGCGGAACACGGTGCCGTGCTATTGCGGTATACCTTTACGCACAGTGAAAGTAAAACCGTATCCACTGGCGGCGGCCAGGCGCGTGGTGCGTGCGGTCCGCGCATGAAGGCACCCGTCAGTCGCGCGCCGGACAATCGTCATACACAATATCCACAACGGAACACGCGCGTACGCCGAACACACGCGGTCACTTATCATCGATCCACCATCGAGCGTTATCGTGCGCCGATAACGTTTAAATTATTATTAACGCGAACTCTCCGTCAATTATTATATCCCGTACAACATAATATATTGTTGTACACCGCCGTTCGATAGTTTTTCGTCCGTTTTGTGTTAAAGGTAATATTATAATATATTACATACGTATATTTTGTTTTCTTTCCTTCCGGTCCTGCCGCGTTGTTATATTTGGTTGTTTTATTTTCTTTTTCTTTTATCCCTTGCTTTCTGTCATTTATTCGTCGCCATCGTCGTAATCGATCACCGTTTTCCGTCTGGTTTTCCACCGTTATTATGCACGCGTCGGACGACCGTCGCCACTGACTTTCGGGGTGCGACCGCGTGACGACCACGGTACACGACAACGACCACGACCACGATTACGGCGACAACCACTACCTCCACCATCGCGACGACGACGTCGACTTCTGCGATGAACACGATCAAAACGACGACGACCGCACGGCCACCGTGGTCGCTGCTTCTCCTGCTGCTCCTGCTGGCCACCGTGCCGCCGGCCACGTCCGGTTACAGGGCGGTGCGCACATCCGGCCCGTTGCCGGTAACCGTGCACGTCCGGGCCGGTGGCGTGGTCGCCGGTGGGCCGGCCGCCAACAGGACATCCGCCGGCGGAGTAGTCTTCCCGGCGTCCGTGCAAGCGTCGCAGACCCCAGCGGCCGTGCCGACGTCCGCCGCCAACGCCGCTGCGGCTGCGGCAGCCGGATTCACGTCGTTCTCGACCAGCAGCTCGGCTTCCAACCACACCGCGGCCCGGAACCAGACGAGATCCGAACGACTTAGAGCCAGGTGAGTCGTAGGTTATGTTATCAGTTAACTCGCCATGCGCGTACCCACCGACGTAACCGCGCGTTTAGTGATGACGACCAAACGTCTTGTGGTTATTTCGGGAATTCATTTATAAAGAACCGCAGCACATACCGTAATACATATTACAGAAGTGCTCATACCCGAAATATTTTCTTTGCCCTGTACATTTTTGTTTGCATTTCGAATTCATAATTCCAGGAAAATTATATATCAAAAAAAAAAAAAAAATCAATCTGTAGTGTGATGGACTCGTATACTATAGTATTTTCCATTTATTGTTTTTTAACTGTACTATACTTTTAATAAGGTCACATGCAGTGTTCGGCTTGAAAATCTATAACCCTATTATCTTGATAATATATCTAGTTATTTTTATTAAAAAAAAGGTTTGAAATTATTATTCTTTACCTTGAAAAATTGAATTGCAAATTGTATTATTTTATGTTTTTGTAACGTTACCTTCATAATAATCGAATAAAAAGATAATTCTGCAAAGATAAACGGCGGGTAAATACCAGAGATAAATGTTTAACTCAATGGATTCTCAGTTTGTTTCCATTGTCCATCACTAATTACGTTACTGCTATTTATTATAATATTATACGATTGAGTATACACGCGCGGTCGGATTTGAGTTATTTTCACCAGTTCTTTATTATCTTAAACAGGCGGTAAACTAATGTTATTAAATCTTCAATTTTTTTAACTTAGGTATATAAGTACCTACCTACATAAATAGTTGATTAACTGACTATTAATATTACACATGTTTAATAATAATTAAACGTTTAAAAACTACTTAAAATAATAAAAGTTGGTATTTGATATTACTGATTTGATATAGGTAGTTAATAATAAATGTTAGTAATAGAATTGTTTATCCCAATGAAAATGTACTATAGAAAATAAACGTTGATTTTTAGAATCGAGTAAAGGGTTTATGCAATACAAATAATTGAATTAAGTAGGCATTTGAACGATATAAAAATTTAATAACTAAACCTATTCATGATAAAATTAGTTTCAGTTTAACGCAAAAGTAGTAAATATAATATTTTAATTTAAAAATGGTGTATGAATTTTTTTGAGAGTAGTAAATATTAGTTTTAAGTAGTAAACATCGTGAAATTTGCGTGAATATGCGTAATTAACGGCTATTCTATATTTCAATCTTGCTAAACTGACTGGCAACGGCCCAATATAAATCGAATCAATATAATTGACCTTAAAAATGATTTTGGATAGGTCAGGTGTATTAGAAATTCACTTTGCTACACTTGTATAATCAGGCAAACCGAGAGAGGGCTTTGAAGCGTTAAGTTCTTGATCAGACTTTGCCGGAAGCAATGAAAAAAAATAAAAAAAATAGTAGTTTCTTCGAATGATAAAAATATTTCGACGTACAGTATAACAATATATTATATGAGATGAAATTCCACTCCGTACACTTCTCTTTATGGGCATTATAGTTACAAGTATTACGGTGACGTATATGCTTTCCAACGCGTCAACATTTTAATGCAGTACAATAGAAAAATATAATATTATGTATAATGCATAACCAGGTATGATTGTCTTTAAAAACTTCCAGTACAGCTGTGTTCAAGTATCCCTCAAGCGTTTTATATTATTTGCTTGTACTGCATAAACGTTTGTTAGTGTAAAAAATAAAATACCAATTAAAAAATACAATTTAAATACATATTATGTATGTAGTTTTACATCTTTGAAGGATATTAAATACAAACAAATTGATACACATATTTATACCGCGAATAACTAGAAAAGTATAGGTAGGAAATGCTTTTGGTATCTTATTTAAAAAATTTTAAATCAGGTACGGGCATCTATATTATTAGTTCTGAAATGTTGTTGTTAATACATCAAAAGACTTAAATTATTAATATATATGAGCTTCCTAAAATAGTATGAGTATAGTTGATAATTACAATTTTCAAACCTTCAGGTATAAAAACTGCATATCACATGGTTTTATTGCTTTCCGGTCTAAAGATTCTTCGTAGATAGTAATACTTATCCCTCCATATATTTTTATTTAGTTTATGCATTAACTGATTGTATTTGAAATAATAAATGTACAATTTTTTTTTAAGTAGTTTACTTATACAAGTATTTTTTTGATTTGACATTTTATTAAACATCATATATTATTAGGTTGTCACAACGATATATACGATATATAAATAGATTCCATCACTCCGTTCAGAATCTAAACCCAAAAACCATGATTGATATTACCACTCCCAACGCGTTAAGTATAGTTAAGTTAACGATAATTTTTAATAACTATATATATTATATTATAATTGACAATAATTTCCGACAGGTGTGTATATGAATTAAATAAGTGTGTATACGGTAGTTTAACGAATCGATAGAGCGTGAAAATGTGCGTTGTGTACGCAGGACGAAAACCAGAAGTGAAAATTGATTCAGACAATATACGTATTGATTGTACTGTGTATACAACGATCAATATATGGTATCATAATCCATTAATTCGGCTGGTTTCCGAAAACATATATTCATCGCGAGTAGGTATATATGGGCCTGTAGTATATCAACACGGTTACGGACTGTTATTGTGTGCGTACATTACTGTAATATGGTGCCGAGAAAATGTAAATACCGTCCGATCCATTCTATACATTATATTGTAACATAACACATATAATGAATCGCTCTTAAAGCCCAAGGTGTCAGATGCTTCTGCAGCGCCATATGGTTACACGTTTTGTGTTCTATCGGGTAATGAGCCAACGACCGTTTTCGAACCACCGAGCCAAAGACGTAGGACATTCGTCTCTGGTGCAAGATCCGTGATTTTTCACCGTAGGCATATTGTCATTTCTGACGCCTCGGGAATAATGTGATTTCCTTAATGTTTAATCCATCTAAATATATAACTAAATATTTATAAATATACAAGCGTTCGGGTCATCAACTATTCGTTAAACTTAATAATTAGACCTATTTATATAAAAAGAAAAATTTCCCGTATGGAGAAATTCATTTGGAGTTGATCTTTTGTATGAAAAAAAATTGTATATTATATGTAGGCTAGCGCGAATTGAGTTTGAAATAACAAAAAATAAATAAAAAACAATATTCGATCAGACTCAAACCAATGTAAATGATAGCGTGCGCGAGCGTTCAAGTATCATCAGCTATACTATGTATATAGTATATATTAATATATAATAATACATATAGCTATATGTATTATTATTATACGTATTATAAGGTTATTGCGTTATGAAATTGTATGTGAATATCGTGGTGTGGTTATGTAGGAGCTATTAACAATTTGTCAAACTCAGTGCATGTATACCACGTTTATGATTTCGAAAATCCGTTTTAAAAACATTTGAAAATTGTACATATATATTTAACCTTTCACTATTAGCTTGTTGATTATTGTTCCCTTCTAGTTTTAAATGCCATCTTTGTTAATTAAAGTACGCCCACCGGGTTCGAAACATTTCCTTAATTATCTAATGTCAACTGAACTTTTAAATCAACTAGGTATAACAGTTTATTCTCTTTTGTTATCCTGTATGCAAATATGTATATATGAAAATATCATTACTAGAATAGTGAAACAAAAAAAGGCGATGTAGGTAGAGTGTTTTTGAGACATTTTTTATAAGGTCTTAGAGTTCAATATTATATTATGTAGATACATTTATATACGTGCACAATTGTCAATTATAATAATACATCGTAGTTAAAGTTAACTATTTACATGTAGATGTTGAATTTATTGGTGTAATATTTATATAAGTCTTCAAATCATGGTTTATTATTTTTTTAAATGTAGGTTATATAATTATTTATTTGAGCATATTATTTTGCATCCAGATAGAGTATTAATAGTATATATATGTTATTTAACTTTTGACCTTCCTATAATGTGCACAGTAAGCATAAACCTACCGACACGTCAGATAAATTCTTCTGTACATGGTGTGTAAAATATTAATATCACGTTACCCAAGTAGGTACAAAATAATTAATGTATCTTTGTGCCGTATTGTGTATATATTATATCGATATTCAACCGACAGTAATAATTAATATATCAGATATTTCATTTATATTATTAAATTATTCTCACTAATGAACCCTTTATAGTTTATACTTATGGAAGTAGGTACATATGTGGTTATTATAACTCACCGTAATAGAGTACATAAGTCCTACAATTTGAGAAAAATAAAATTAAAAAAAAAATAAAATTGTAGAAGAAAATGAATATGCACCGATTAAGTTTTTAATGATCCAAATTTAATAAATTACTTCTCGTTTTGATACTCTTAGCTGCTGGATCATTAGTCATTTTTCCAAAAAAAATTTTGTAGATGTATATATATAATCTCTCTACGACCAGTTTAACCGGTTATCGTAGTATTATATGGTGAATGAGAAAATGGTAAAACAAGATGATACACATGTAATACGTACATTTTAATTTTGTTTTTATTACATTAGCCCGATTGTTGGTGAAAGCCAAGTGATAAATTAGAAAATTGTATTTAACAAAATGCCGATTTCTAGACTAACTGGGCCTCTTCAAATATTAATTTAACAATAAATAAAAACAAATCAATATAATATCCTACACAAATTCGTTGCGTTTGTATAAGAATTATTTATTGTATAGGTATCAAAATACTGTCTGCTCTCCCCTTTAAATCACAGCAAATAGCTTGTATTTTATTATATTTATTGGTCGTTTTGGTAGATTTAAAATAAATTAAAAATTTGAACTTAAACTTTCTAGAGAGCTAATCGAAAAACGCATTATAGCGAATATGTTATTTCATTAAATCAATCGAGACTATTATGTATATGGGATATGGGTTATGATTTCTGCAATGGAAATTTTCTTTCGATTTTTTTAATTGATGGTGCACGATGATTCACCAATAGTTTTTCATGCTATATAAACTTAGTTAAAATACGTCTACATCCGAAACCTTAAATTTCCTACGGAATTCGAGGTGGACCAGAAAACATCGGAAACGGAAAAAATGAGATTATATTGTTATTATAACAAATTATTACATGCATAATGCATTATAATGTTGGTCAACGATGACGCGAGATCTTCGCGATTGAATATATACTCGTATATATATATATATATATATAGTGCACGGCGGACTTGTAACACGCGTCGCGGTGGCGGCGGCATCGCTGTTGGCGTCTACCTGTCTGTCCAGTTTTTGCAAAACATATGCTCACCGACGGTACACATAACGCGCGCGCGCACACCATTGGCACAGGTTCAACCGGGTCATCGGAGAACCGTGTTTTACGTCAAGTTGTTATTAAAACATAATAAATCACCGCTGTGGCTTAAATCCGCGGTGAAGACGAAGTCATGTATATACACGCGCGCGCACACACACACACACACACACACACACACACACACACACACACACATACATGATACACACATTTATAATATACTTCTACATAATATGTGTTTCGTTCAAGTCCTATCTCGCCTTGATCCATAAAGCGGCGTAAACTAGTGCTGTGGCATAATATTATGTATTAATATGTTATAATATGGGGTATTAGTAACGATAATCATAACGATGAATTAATGTAACGTTAATAACATAAGACTTATATACTAACTGGTGTACTAATAGCAAACTTAATAAGACGAAAAGAGAAACGATATCACGTGTTAAATACCAAATATTAAACGACTGCAAGAATATTTTTGTATTCTGAATCGTGTTTGGGCGTCGGACGTGCCCGATAGATGACTCACGGATTCCCGATGTCGAATGACGGAACTTCTTCATGCAAATCCAAAGAAATGTCACATCAAATTATTGACGAATCCTATATTTTCGACCAATACGATTTAAGTTACCAAGATAAACAAATTATTTGTTCAAAGTTCAACCATAATCAAACAATAAATGAATAAACTATACCTATATATACCTATATATGTGATGATGTAAATATGACCTTTATAGTCTTATAGCAAAAGTTCAATTTGACCGATTAAAAAAAAACCTTACATAACGTTTACTGTTTATACATGACCAACAAACAAAATTTATTCTTCGTCTGGTCATTACTTTAGTACAAATTTGTCTTCGTGTGGGTCACCAGATTTAAGTGGAAAATGTTCGAATAAAATTTTAGGGATTAGCATCGCGATTTAAAATAAATCATAGCAAAACATTTGTGTATCGTCAAAGTATTTTTAAAAAACATCGGAACAGATAGAAAACGAAAAATCTTATTTAGTGTTTTTAAATTTATCGCGTGCTAAACACGATGCGTTTGCACTTCATGGGCCTCACGTGACTGGTGCCGCCTCAGGCAGGGTTGGGTATCACTGGTCGGATATCCACTATAGTATACCGGTCGGTCGTGCGTGTCTTATGTGTACTAGAATATAGATCAAATAAAATTTAATTTTTTATGGAACATAAATAAGTATACAGAGTGCCGAAAACCAGCAATGCCGATTTTAAACCACACTTATGTATTGACAATCTGTTTTTTCCTTACAATGTGTATGTTTTTATATGTAATACGTATAGATTTAATTTTACTGTCCCAACACTATACACTCTGTATTATGTTATTTTCAAATGGTGTACACTGTACGCGTTCCATCATATGATATTGTATATCATGCAATCTAAAGAAATGTAACAATTTAACTGATACCTAATAATATCGGAATTTGATTGAATTCAGCCGTGTCTGTGGAGCCCTAGTTCACGCTCACGTAGCCCCTGGGGTACAGTTTGAGAACTGCTGTATAATAGACGTTCGTTTCTCGTGCGGTCGTGTGTCCGACACGTCGACCCGGACAGCAAAATAATGGTAAGTGACCCGTGTCACGGTGGCTTCAGAAGAGTGTCGATTAATAGCGCACACATGATAATAGATATATTTTAATGTACTCGGTTTACATAACGTAGTTGCCGACGAGCGTATATACATAGAACTTATATAGAAGCGGATTACAATTTGGGCCCGTGTATATAATATATAGATACTTATAATATTATATTGAACGCGTGAAACTGAGTGCATTGAACGCGTAACGCGTATAGTGTGTTACAATATTAATATTGTATACTTACAAGTCCAATTGATAATAAGTAATTGTGAATAAATTTTTTTTATTTTATTTCGGGACATCTTATGAGTATATTATTATGACGCGCGTCGGTGGCGGGCGAGACGTGAAGAAATCATACAAAATATTATAGGCGTTGTTTAGGAAAAAAAATCACGCGTAGTCAGCAATCTGCGTGTGTACGAATTAGGTTCGTTCGACAATTGGATGCCGTCATAACGTAATATTATAATTATTACGATAATAGCCGCCGAGTTCGAACGTTACACTGTACGGATATTGGCAAAAAAATAATATCTGTGGTTGTATACTTAATATAATATTATTATGTTATGTGTATATATATTATGAGATTGGCTTGATTTGATTCTTTAACATTTCACGCAAGTAGTTGCATGCGTTATCCGTGTACGTGAATGCAGAGATATCTGAATGCAATCGGCCAATCGGGTATAATGTACTAATATTATCTACGGTACATAATATATGTTTCGTACATTCAAATGTACATGCGATAATTTACAAATATCTTGAAATTTGCACTTGATTTTATGGTAAAACGTATATAATATGAAAGTATACTTACGCTAAAAAATTCTCAATTGATTGAAAAGGTTATTCTAATTATATAATTTCTATCATCAAAACTAGGTTTAAACTCAATTATTAAAACGCATTTATTTGCATCAGTGACCCAGATCTAATAACTTCACACACAGGTAAAAATAAATAACAGTTTCATTGCAATTTCTTACAATCAATCATTGGGGAAGTAAAATTATCCGTCGAGGACGATGACAAGAAAACCTTGGGTATTAGATAAAAAAAAAACATAAAATAACTGGACGAACTATATAATTTGTCTTAATAAAACTAGTGAATAATAAATATATTATCGTGGTATTTTGCTATAATTGTTGGACAACATTGTCTAGTCTAGTAGTTTCAGCTAAAATAATATTTTCTATTTACAGTAATAAATTATTTATGTACCACGACTGAACTACCGCCGTGACTCGAGCACTATTTTAGAATTTTAGGAAGTAATTAAATAAAATTATTTCTTGTGCATAAAATTGTCTCGATTCGATTTTACTTATAGATACCAAAAATACATATTCCGATCAATTTGTTCTTAGGCTTGAAACATTTTTAAATTTCGAATTAATTTATGATGAAAATTTATTATTTTACACGTTTTGGAATGAACCTGAAATTTTCTACCAATTGAAGTATATTATTTTACTCACTTTAAGTATATAATTTTACTTTTGGAACTAAAGTGTTTGCCTCCAATCATGGATGAGTTATGGAACGTTGCCTATTTTCGTTACGGTACTCCTCGCATACGTGTTCTGCGACCCATTTGTCTTTTATTCGTGTTTGTATCTAAGGTAATAAATTGGGCCGGTTTTATTTGTATAATTTTAAACATTGATAATTGTGCGTTATGGGAGTGAGAGAATGAGAAATAAATAACAAACCATTATGCTTTCGAGACTCGTTAGGTAATATTGACCACTGTAATCAGGTTTCAATCGTGAGTTTTTAAAGTACAATTAATTAAACTGAAAAATAATTTCACAGGAAGGGGTCGGACGGGTGCTTTGTGTGCACAACCGAATGCTATTATCCATTAAATCCTAATGGTGTGCAATATCTGAGTCCTGCGATTCTATTAATATATAAGATATATGTATATAAAAAGAAAATATTATCTTCCTGTTTCTAGTCTTAACGACTTCACACACGAGGTTTTATGTAATAACCGATATATTGGATCTTGCTAGTATACAAACACTTACTACATAATAGTTCGGTATTATTATATTTTGCCGTGAATAAATACAATAATCATTAAACAACAATAGGTTATTATATACTCGTATACTGAAATGGAAAGTATAACAAGAAAAATATTATCAATGGTAATTATTATTCCCACGAGGTTCCGTCAACGGTCTAAATTGCAATCAACAAATAAACATGTATTTTATTATATTCTAAAATAATTTTTGGATATATATTTTTCTATGATTGTATAGTTTACACTCTTCGAGTTTTCGAGTTTGACAAAAACAAAAAAAAAATGCAATGAGTTTTTTTTATGAAGACATTTTTACGTAAGTGCTTACGAAGAGGAGTCGGGTAGGAGAAAAAAATAAATACAAACATATTTTCCGTTAGTTCTAAAATACGATTCTTGATTATAGTGTCAGTTTCGTATTTTTATAACGATCGAAGGAACAAATTGTTTGCATATTTACGTTTCAATTAGATAGTTTAACAATATAATAATGTTATACCGTCGTAAAGTTTATTATGATCGCTTTCGCCATAAGTATCCGCAAGTATACTGCAAAGTATATTGTACTCGTAAAAAGTAGTGTTGTTGATGTATACAGGGAACAGTGTTCAATAGAGAGTGTCAATGTACGTGACCAAGGTATGAAATGGTTTCATTAGGACGGTTACCGGAAAAAAAGATAGAATAAATATTATATATATATTCATATGTCATGTTTTGCATAGAATAACAATACAAAAAGATGCTTGTACAAATACTAAGGACGAGATGAGCAAATAATAATAATAATAAAACGTGTTGGAATATTATTACACGAGGATATGTTTAAAGACACAAAACCAAGGTCAACAAAACAGAAAGGTGACGCGCTAATATGGTCACTGATGCGGAGACAAAAATTCAACGCTCAACTCGATGGTTGATATTGACAAATATAATATTTAATATTTACTTTTGGAGACTATTTATTATTATGTACAAGATAAACGCCATCACGTGTGAAATTAACGACGAACACGAAGACGAAAATAAATTGCATAAATCATCGTATTTGTGTACATTAATATATTATTGTCGTGATGTAATGAACCTTCTTATATAAAAAAAAAAAAAAAAACGAAAAAAAATTACAAATATAAGTTTTATTATTTAATAACCGCGTGAAACGGTAAATGATTAACCTCGTTCGACCGCGGTTATAATAATGAGATATAATATTATTGTTGTACGGCGGCCACGGGATCATTGTTGTTTCGCAATATGATCACTTCGTGCACCACGGTGTTCGACAGCTGTTACAGAAACGTATTCTAATGATTTATACGCGTCGTATCCGTTTTGTAAATTATTACACTCGTATCTAACAATGAAAATTAGCTAAAATTAAATAATAATAACAAATCATATTATCGAGGGCTGCCTATTTAGGTTCAACATGAACGGGCTGTGCGTAACTATATATATATATATATATATATACGTACTCGTATATACCCGTACAGCTTTTAATATACATATATGTATAGGGATAGGTTAAGTACCTACGTAATACCTTGTATTTTAGTATACGTCTTAATGCCTGCCGATATAATAACAATGATCTGTGTGCGCACACACTTTCTAGGATAACTGATAAATATCTATTGGACACGAGCGTTTGTAGGTGAGTAGGTGACCGACAATTATTATATTATTATTATTATTATTATTATAACAGATACGCACCGCGAAGCCCGCTGTTTTTAAGTTTTATCATATACCTACCTACCTAACCTACGCACATTTATAATTATGAGGTTAACGTTTATCGTTGAGTTACTCGTTAAGATTTACAGCAGTTAATTAAAACTGATTCACGGGCCAACATTACAATGTTTGCATCAACCATTGTACGAAAAAAAGCTTTTGTTCGTGATAAACAGTGGTAACTTTTGTAGTTACTTTATAGGTACGTAATTTACTACGTGCATACGCCACGTGTAAATAATTCGACTGCCAATATCTATTCCGTGTGATACATCATGCGGTGCAACTTAGTTACACATTTGATTCGGTCGCTGTATTGATGTTTGAATATAATATATAGATGTTATACATTAAGTGCATTAAATTTAGTTTGTAAGAAAAAATTGAGATTTATTACCACGTGCGGTGTATATATGTTTATGACAAGTTGAAGTTGTTATTTCAAATTAATTCATTTGATATCCCGGTTCAGTGAATTTCTTTATTTGTACTTACCGTTTTTGAATTAACATAATACGTGTTTATAAATTTATTATACTTTTGTACATCATAACATAGTTGGTTATAAATCACGAGATGTACTGAACACGAGCGTTTGTGTACACCATCGAAACCGAATATTGTTCCTGTGTCATCTAATAAATAATAAAACACAAATTTTTGTACAAGCTAGGTATGTTTATTCTAGGTCTACATAATTTTAAATTAATATTTTATGATTTAAGATTTTGCCATCGCAATTTTTTATGGCTCAATTTTTATATCTCAATTTTTCTATGAATATTGAATACCTATTTTTAAATTATGGCAAAAGGTTTGTGACGCAATACGTCATTTACATTTATTGGAAAATAATACTATCTCGGATGAAGGGTTTTTTAATCGGTATTAAAAATCATAAAACCTCAATATTCTTGTATATAAAATGTATTTATTTCAAAGACAATACATCATTCAAACGATCCACGGTATTTTGAACAATACTTTTTTATTATGACGTAGTATGTATATCGATTGATTACAAAGTGGTAATTACATAGCTTGCAATCAGCAGATGATTTAAATACTTTTAATTTAATTTTCAAGAAGTTCATAGAGCCGTTTATTATAGTACCAACATTTTTATTAATTTCACATAAAAAATGCATAAAATGTTTACACGTCATTACATATTTAAGCAGATATACTGCAGCAGTGTGCAGTTTTTAAAGTTGTAATTTATTCGTATACTTATACAGCTACATCTATTATACGAGTCTTAACGTGTACGCAAAAGATATATTATACAAATTAGTTGGTAACGAAATAAATTATGGATTATGCGTGGAGGTATTTTTGTATTGTAATTTTCATATTTATCAAATGTATATAATGTTGTCTATCATGTGTGTACGCGCACCAAGAAGCCTAATAATTATTCTGCTGTTTTCAATCATGTGAAATTAAAAAAAAAAAACTACAAACCATCACATGCGCGCGTATACTTAATACTTATATTAAACATATGTATAAAATATCATCGCTTACAATGCACGCGTACTGCGCATAAACAAATCAATATGGGTCATACGCATGCGTTTGATTAATTACACCGATTGTATTTATACAAGATTTTTTTTTATAATTTTAACAGCATAACGATGTGGTTAGCAAATTGTAGTGGAAAAAAAAATTCTCACCTAGCCGAACTAAATTATATATGGAACGCATGAAAATCGATTTTCTTAAAATATATTAACACTTCACGCTGTTTTGACCTATCCAATGAAATTGGCGTGTGTTAAAGTCGTTTCGAGATTTCTGGTTGAGATACATCGAGAATATCGCATCCACGTGTTTCTAGTAAATAATCCGCTGTTCTTGACACTGCAACTGCAGTTTTATACATATGCATCGCGTTCTGTTGCAGTGCACTTGCTATACAGTAATTTCGTTTGTATATACTATATATAGGGTATACATAGTATAATATTACCGAACAGTTGCGTGAGTTCAAACCGACAAAATATTAAGTAGGTACTGAACCGTTCGTGAAGTCAAAATCAACCTGGGTTCATTGATATAATAATAATAATAATAATATATAGTATTGCGACTGCGGCGACGTTCGTTAAAAGAGTTACACAATATATGGTTGTAAAAATTTGCAACGCTCGACGGGTTGAAATATGTATACAGTATAGAATATGAATTTGATCCGCACGCAGGATTTTAACATAGTATTATTTAGGTAGGTATCAGGTATAAGATATATATATAAAACAAGGGACAGGAATATGTTCACGATCGATCTATATTTTATGTATTGTTTCGCGACTAAATCCTGTTGATTGAACTGGTGCACTCGTTTGTTCAATTGTTCCCGGCGGCGGGGTTGTTCGCCGCCTCTTATATTTTTGCAGCACCCCAACGGCTTAAACAGTACACGATTTTCGTGCGCAACCGTGGTCAGGTTAGGTTAAGTATACTTAAGTTAAATGGTACCGTTCACGTTTGATTGTTACTATTTATTTTTTTCCCCGCTCTCGGTCGGTTAATATATACATTAATACATAATATATTGTAACACCGTTGTGGTATACATACGTAAAATATTCGCAACCGTTATTGTCAGGCGTAGTGACCTCTGCATTGCCATAGACTGTAGACTGTAGAGCAATATAATTATTACTGTCACAAACGAATTGCTCGATTACAATAACTATATATTATAATATAGACGACTGAGCTGATGACTATTTGATGTGTCGCGACGATGACGGTTGTTCTCCTCGAATTATCTCTCGCGAGTCCATCGCGTATATGGCGTGTATACATAGAAAGGTCTGCCGCGCGTTCACCACCACGCCTGCCGATTACGATGACGATGTGCCATGTGGCGCCAAGGACGAGCACATATTATAGGAGAGTAAAAAACCGAAGAAAAATTATCCGCCGCACGTCCTTGCGTGTCGACCGGACACGGCACGATCTGGTTGTACCCGACGGGGAGGGTCATCAGCGGGCTCCGCGATATTATTGTATTACAATGTAAATTATTTTATTATAATCATGATATTATTGTTATTATTCGCGATTGTTAATGCGATGAAAACGTTACACGTGATTTAACAAAAATCAACAGTATTTGGGTTTTGTGGAACTTGCTGAAGTCGAGGTCCGCAGAGGTACCACGAGAGTTTTCCTTCCACTCGATTCGGCCGCGCGTTCCAGTTGGTTTTCGATAATAATTTCGTCGTTATCACAAACAAGCAATATGTTACTTATTCATTATACGCTAGAGAAATCACTTACAATAATTTTGAATTTTTTTTTATCTATTCATTAATGACATGAATACCCACAAGGACAAATTGTTCTGTATAAAGTATGAGTAAAAATATGATAAGATAATAGTAGAATATAGTAGGTAAAAATGATTCTAATAAAAATAAAGCAATTGTTTTAACTTATAGATCTATGATCGAAGAAAAATATCAAAGTTAGGTATTTATATAGGTAGATACATAGGTAGATTATAGGTAAATATATAGGGAGATTATTACTATAAGTCTGTATAAAATATCTGCATGATAAAATTGTATCGCGCATATATATTGAGTAAAATCAAGAAGTGCTATGCTGTTGTTCCTATATAAATACATTTTCGTGAACAAGTATCTACATGATCAGTATTATTGTGGTGATATGAGTTTTGTTTGACTTTTACAATATAGTTTAGTCAGCATTCAAACTCAATGATTAATATAAATTATAAAAATATAATATATTAGTAAATCTTGTAAATATATATATATATATTTACAATCAATGGTTTAATATTATCGCTTTGTAAAATTTCTTTAGATGTAAAAAATTAAATTGATATTATCAATCCATCATATTTAATATTTCCAATCATTATGTAACGGCGTAACGTACATCGTAATTATTAATGACTTATGAACTTTTACTTACAATTTTAGAAGGTAAACAGCAATAGCGATCCTACATGTAAATTTACTTTTCAAACACTATTGCATTTCTTAAAAACTAGTTTTGTAGATTCATATCAATAATTCATTGCTTTATAGTGGCTTTTACTGACGTTTGAATTTTAAATTTATAACTTTATTTTGATGTGCCCATAACCTTATTATCTTTGCTATTTTTATTTTACGATTTTTCTACAAAAATATTATTACACACATTTCTTTGAACAAATCGCATAACTGAACATTATGTACAATATACTTTAAATACGTATAAAATATACATGTATTTTTATTTATCATCTACATTGGTTATACTGCATTTGTTTTTGGTTTTTTAATAGTTTGTGTTTTGTAAGATATAAGTCCAAACGCACGAGAATTTCGACAATATTTTTCGGGCTATATATCGTTGAATAAAAGTAATAATTGTTAATAATCGTCTCGGACAACTGAGTTGGTATATAATATTATAAAGTCGAACATAAATTTCGAAATTTCGGCAACAACATATTATATTCTATAGCCCCGGGGCTGGATATCGTTTTATGTAGTAATTGCGAGAGTACAGCATCGTGCATGGTGCAGGTATATAGGGTTATCGAGTTGTCGGACATTTTTTTATCGATTTTCAAGGATAACTCTATGGAAAATGTAGATCGATTTTATTAACGAAAAAAAAAACGTTATCCACAAAAATGTACCGTACGACATTGTTGCGAAGTCAGGTCAACAAACCCATGCATTTTTTTTATCACCTGGATTATTATATGGATCGCACAATCATTCAAAACGAGATAACTTGGCCTTGTGCTGGATTGACAGCTTGCCGCCTTACGATAATTATCGTGTCCGCACATTGTCGAAAGTGTATTAACATTTAATACACACACACACACACACACACACACACACACACACACACACACACACACTCATGGTGCACAAATACCGTACCTATATGCTTACTACCAAGATTATTTTATTCACATAATTTACTAGGCATTCATAATATATGTATAAGCCGATGCATGATGGGGTGTGGGCTTATTTGGTTCTTCTTTAGGTCCTCGCACGCGCTCGTTGCCGAGGTGTGAGACGACCAAAACTTTTCTTCTCCGTCACAATGGAGTGCTGTCATGCGGATTTTTCGGACGTTGTGTGTATGTATGTATAAATACTACAGTGATGTGTGCGAGTGAGCGTGTATATATCGACTATATTATGAGTAGGTATGATATTTCGCTGACGAATTAATTAACCTTCAAATCCCGGCCCAGTGCGAAACGTAAAATCGGTATTGTTGGGATCAGTATCAGAAGCTTTATTGTTATGTGTGTAGGTATATCTATCATTTTTGTAAACAGCTTTTCCTCGTATGCGTGAATTAACATAGTGTTAGTTATCTTTATGTTGTACTAGAAATTGAATCTGTTCTCATTAAAATTTAGGACTTTGAAGATAACAAATAAAATATTTTTTTTTTTATTAAAAATTATTTGAATGTCACTGAAATTACAATATTTCAATAGGCCATAACGTATTTGTATAGTTATGAGTACACAAGGAAAAACTGACATTTTAATGAGGATTGTTAAATAGTTAAAAATAGATTATAGGATATTATGATACGAGTAAGTATCCAATGATAAAATTGAATGTATTATAGCTAATGAATGAAAACAAAAATAACTGATGTAATTTTTTTTCAACTCATCAAGACATTCATTCGTAAGAACTTTTGCTTCCAAGAATATGATATTGACCTCTTCGTATTCAGTCATCACGTTAATGTCATTTTACGTTGTTGACAGTCGCTTGTGGAGGCGTTAGCGAGTAATATTATCGAATTTCCTGGTACAACATTAAATAATGCATGAGAACCGCCTACTGCAGTGCTGCAAATCGACTTGGTGATAATTAAAACAGCCCTGGGTTTATTATTATTATTATTATTTTTTATTGAGTTTTTTATTCACACGCATTTAAATATCATTTGAATCTCATCCAATGGGTATATATCTACAATTAATGCAAGAAAAAATAAATAAAATAATAAATATAAATTAACACTAAATCTGCGGGCTCTTAATTGATCTCCATACTCATCTGAGTATTTTATTTCATTGCGAATAAAAACAATTGTATGCATCAAATCTTATTTTTCATGATGTCCACTGCGTTAGGGTTGAACTTTATGGAGACTTAAATTACCGATTCATAATTAATTTAGTAATTTAATTCAGTAATTGAGTTTTTTAATCGAAATCCTCTTTGAACTGAACTTTGGATAAGAATCATGTTTTTGTTACCCATCGAAAAGCTATAATAAATAATGTATATGTCGTTTGGGTATAACATAAATGTTACACGAAAAGTTACTTAAGGGTTAATTACAATTTTTTAATTGACGAGTAAATACATACTAGACTTGTTTAAGCCAGAAAAATATTTACTTCGTATTTAAGTGATTCAGGTTTATAAATAAAATGGTATACTAAATCAAATTTATGACAGAAATAACATACGTATCGTGTTTAGAGTCTAAGGGTTCAATTGTATATTCACTTATATCTGTGCTTTATTAGACTAGAAGCGATAAATAATTATACAACAATTTATTTAATGTTTAATGACATACGGCCGCGTACATATTATTTTGAAACCGGTCTATATCAATGATCAAAACACCTTGTACCTTTTACTTTGCAAAGACAGTATTAGATCATAATATTAATTGCAATAAAAATGCATTAGAAATATTTAATTATATATTTGTACATGCATTTTATTAAGTATATAAATTTATATATCCATATACTTTTATACATACACTTTTCACTAACTGAGCTTTTAGAGGTCAACATGTAACCCGTTCATTAGTACTCATACATATACATATACACGTACAGCCCGTATAAGTATATAACATTGTTGGAATATAATTTTTGTTTTTCATTTCAAGTATCAAATAAAAAATTGTTTATCGTGTCCAATTTCAATCCTGTATAAAAGTACCAGTTGGCCTTAATTCACTATAAAATAGGAAAGAGCTTTGAACCACACAAAAGTACGAAATGTTATAATTGAAAATCACTGCAGGTAAGATTAAAACTTAACCATAAAACGTCGTGCAATAGAAAAAATTGAAGTAATTTTTTTAAAGATATATTTTTTAGCAAAACCATTTATAATTATTTAAATTAGAGCAACATTCATGATTTTAACAATCGTAATTACGACAATAGTATGAAAATATATTTTACTGTCGTAACACACAAATAAAAAATATCATTTAAATAGAACAGTCTGCGCTGCAGGTTATGCATGTTTCATAATTTATTATTAATTATATCCTATAATATATTATACACACCATTATCTAGATGATATGAAATAACAAAAACGACCCCAATCGCCTTGTTAGCCAGTTTGTTATTCGCACCAAATTTTGATCCGTTGAGAATTATTGTACTTGATATACGTAATAAAAAACTTTATTGTGTCGCAATCTGTAGAGTTGTTCAAACACGTAAGATCACCACGATTTCGTGGATAGTATTGTTCTTTTGGAGATTAAAAAAAAAAAAAAAAAACATATATTATATACCGTGGTATATTCTTCGCAGACAGTTCATACGCATAATTAACTGCAGTGGTCGAGTAAAGAACTGCAACTATATTAATTACGCGGCGAGTGATTTTTCAAGTAAATCGACTGGAATAATGATCACGAAATGAGAACATAATATTTTATACCTATATACCTACCGTTTTACTCGAGTGACTTTGCGCTCGCGCGATCCACTATCTAGTATGACACGAAATAAAAAAAAAAGATGTTGAACGTTATCATTGATATACACACCTAGGAGGCTGACACATTTGAAATTAAATCTATGTGTAATTATAATGACACAATCGCATACAAGCTAGGCGTCTGTAAAAGGAAATTGACCATTGTCCAATACATATAATTTATCTTCCACTTTCTATCTGCGCATTTCGGACCGAAGGGTTGCGTAATCGCGGGTCCTTTATTGTACGCCTATACATACCTACATATAATCGTATATAACTACCTATACGCATACGTATATGTACCTGCAGCTCCAACAGTTGTATACACACTACACACACACACACACACACACATATACCATATTATGTATATTATAATAAAAGCAGAGTACCCGCGCGTCCTGCCCACCCGAGAGTATGCAACGACTGGCACGTACTAAAAGGACATTGCATGTCCTTTGGTTTTATGTTTATTTTTTTTAATTTGTTCATATATATATATATATAGGATTCCGTGTGCGCGCGCTTTAAATACACCGTGAATATGTAAATTAATCGGCAAAGATCACGAATTTGAATTATCAGCGTTCAAGTGCACTAGAAAATTATATAAATCATTTCGACATTCGCGTATATAACTACTATACGGCTGCCACGGTGAACGATACTTATAGCAGCCTCCCTCCCCGTCCTCGTCCACACGACGACGCACTACGTACGCGGGGTGGCACACTTTGGTGCGCAGTGTACGATGTTTCTATCGTGGCTGACACGGACTTCTGAAGGAGCTTGTTTCGGCTTTTCCCACGACATACACACACACACACACACACACACACACACGCGCGTGCTTGCGCGCGCGTATATGCATATAACGTACCTACACGTACTGTGTATAAAAAAGAAATGGAAACATGTGAACTGTATACGGTAGTATTATTAATATATATATATAACGTACACTCTCAGATGCAATCGTTTCGTCATTAGATCTAGTAACAAATACACTATAAATAAAAAAGATTCGTCGAGAAATTAATAATTATACATAGAGGCGTTGCGATATTATTATAATATAATACATAGAGTGATAATTTAAATAAATCAACACGCGAATGAGATATAAACGGATATTGCTGCAGCATCTACGCGCAAACGTATGGCAAGTTTTTCATACCGAGGACCGATTAATAATAATATATTCTATACGCGCTGCTGCAGAGCCGTGTGCGTATAAGTTACATACCCAATCAGTAGCATCACACGTTAGCTTTACGAGTAGGAACAAAAAACAGCATTTTAAGTGTTCAAGCTATAAACTTAAAAACTTGAGGGCGTGATATTGCACATACGTGGAAATGTGGAGTATACAGACGCGAGAAGTTAATATTACGCAACAACCAGAATACAAAACATAAATCTCAACGTATTTCTCGCGTAGAGTTATGATGTATCCGGGATATTAATAATAATTAAAGACATTTTAAATACCATCGGGAAACTAGGTTGTAGATTGAATTCCTTACCATTCTGAATTTCATATGTTATGTAATGTTTCGATAATCTAAACATATATTTGCCATGTACAGGTGATGGGAACGAATTCCGTTCTGATCAAACATATATCTTTTATTATATAAAATAATATAATATAGTAACACATTTTTAAAAGTCAAAGAGTCGAATATCATTTATACTATTGTTAGGATGGCTAAACTGTGCGTCCCAGTACGTATATAATATACTATATATATTATATACAATATTATATATTGTTATAACAGTGTGATATAGCATATATTATAATATAAAATATGTATATCCAAGGAAAAAACTGCATTGTACGACTTTTACTCGAGAAAATATCGATGGCCCCGCTAGCCGTTCAGTGAGGCCGAACTACTTTCCAACGTGTGTAGGTATATATAGAGCGATTTTTGCAATTTTATAGTTTTATCGACGCCTCTGTGACCGGAATCCGCTTGCGTTTCGCCATTCGAAAAATAGGCATACAATTTTCCCGATGCCGTCTGTCTAGATAGGGTAAAACAGGTATTCCCTCCCATACACATCAGTGCACACATGGATCGCCATTGGAACTCATCGTCATCGGTCATCCGTCACTATATTCATTTACTCAACCGGTGTATGTGTGTTTATGTGTGTAATCAGAATGATATAAAAACGAATAATTTAAATTGTTCTTTAATCTTCATGCGCGTAACATAATATTTATTACGTTGATCGATAGGTTTACTACATATTTTGCATGATAATAATAATTCGTAATCTCGCAAGATATATAAACGTTATAAGACGTTACGTAAATAATATTAGCATGAAAGAAAAACAAAGTACCTATTTATTCTTTTTGTTATTGGCACTTTGATGTAAATATAAATCTTTGATAAAAAGTTACAGGTACACAGTATTAATATGAAATAAAATAATAATCATAATAATAATATCTCGATTTATATACCTAAATAATTTGCATCGTAGTTGTCCTGTCCTATACGCCCGAAATAATAATTATAATAATAATAATAATAATATGGCACACACGAATTCGTTCCGGATACGACGTAATAATGTGTAAATGTGTAAGAAAAAAAAATGTATAGAATAAAACATAATAATACGTATGATATATTATTATTATTATTTTCAATCCGCCGGTCGGAGCGGATTTCGCATTAAATTCGACTAGCACGACCATAGAGATTTATGCAAAATATCCATTTATGCAAATAAATTTTATACATAACCTGCAGGTACCCGCGGTTTAAGTCGATCGGTCGTTGAGCAACTTTAGGCGCATAGAGCAATATAATAATAATAATAATAATAATAATAATAATAATAATAATAATAATAATAATAATAATAATAATAATAATAATAATAATAATAATAATAATAATAATAATAATAATAATAATAATAATAATAATAAAACATTCGCGATTGTCTGCATGTACATGCAGGAGACTAGTATTGTAATATTTCGACCGAACGTGACCGTTAAATATTGATTTTTACCGCGGTGGCAACAAGTATATATAAATACTATACAATATTATTAGGTTCCTATTTTGTGTGTACAAAAACAATCATTTTCGCGTATAAACGTGTTGAAATAATGCATCAATCATAATAATATTGAAACGGCGGCGGCTATTATTAATCCGTTTTTCACGACCGTCGTTTCCGTCGCCGCCAAGCGACGTTTTTCCAACCGGTTAGGCGCCGCGGGCGTCGACGGCGGCGGTTCGTTGAACCGCAAAGCACAACAATGATCGTTCGGACAAGTCGCGCTGTGTATTACGTATTATTATTATTATTTATTATACACCGTATACATGGTATACTATCGTATAACATTTGTATTTTATAATATCACATGTACGGGTGACTGTTGCCGGCTACTTATGCATCGGGTGACCTTTAGGAGGAGGTGGACGTCGGACGAGTAGGAGAAAGAGAGAGAGAGAGAGGGAGAGAAGAATATTGGGAGAAAACAAAACAAACGTGCAGAGAATGCGCGGCGCCACGACTCGTATCGATAGACCTGTTACCGACTTGAATACGCGTAAAGGTATATCTAATATAATATGCTAATGGATGTAAAGCACCGTCGCGTATCCCTTTGCTGTTCGGACAGCGTGTATACACAGATGTAAAGTCTCATAAATCATGATCATATTGCCTGTTATTTATGGATATTACACATGATTATATATATAATATTATATAAACGATTGTAAGTTTGTTGGATTTTCAGACGCATTCAAAACGGGTAGCTATAGAAATGCTATAGACTTTAGTAAACTTATGCACTTATGTATAGATAGGGGTTTTTTTTTTCATTCAAGACTCATGTATTAATAATGTTGTCTTGTTTGGTCCCCGTTACTTGCACAGGTCCTCGAATGGCTAGTGATAGACGCCGCGAATTCGGCTTGATCTATTGTAAAAATACTCAAATTTCAGTTTACTGTCTTCCTTCATAATCATCATTCGTTATTATTCTACAGATTATTCATCTCATTAGATAATAGTATAACTCATGTTTTTGTTTAGATCAATAAATAAATTAGTTTTTATGAATAACTGATCTTCATTCTCAGGTGTTCAAATTTGATCGTACTTGTATTACTGTACTTCTAGTTTATACCACTGGTTTAATAAACCTATCTTATTGATTTGCAAAATAAAATATTATTATTATTATTATCCATTTTTCCTTTGTTTTTATTTTTCGAAGTCAGAATTTTACTCTTAATTTTCGTTCACTATAATATTGTATTATGTACATCTGCGTCCGTTTATATTATGAATCATATACGATAAATGTACCTAATATGAATTGAACTAGTCCTTTACAATCGAAATAAATAAATAAACAGTATCGATCAGTGTCCGTAAGATGTGTCTCGCCGTCTCATTGTTGTCGTTACTGTTGCGGCTGCGACACAATTATTGTGAAAGTACAATGGTACACGATATCAGCCGTTTACACACGCGAAAATTCGTGTGCCTCATATTTTTTTTACCAGACAACCATCTGAAAGTCTTTTAAGTTATAATATTATTATGATCATTATTATTACGTAGGTATAAGCACTTATGTACATCTGCAATATTATATAGTGTCGTATGTATATTATTGTTATAGATATAGGGAAAAAAAAGTGCAAAACGTCATGCGCAATGGCGGTGTGACAGCCCACTCTCCCTGAGGCTATATAGAAATCCATTCGTCCCATATAATGTAAATATTGTTTTTGGATTATTTTTTTTATTTGGTTTCATTTTTCCATACAAGCGCGTTCTATCTTAATAATAATGCCACCCGTGAGTGCAGTGTAAAACACGTATTTGTGCGTGTATGTGTAGGTGTGTGTATTTGTATGAGTTTAATTTGTACACACACATTCACGCTCATATATATTTATATACGTTGTTCGAGCGGCGATCCGTCTGACCAATTGGTCTTATGCGTTTATGACGTATGTATGTCTAATATTATGTATATGTATTATTATTATGTATAATATTATGTATATGCGTATTTATACGAGAGCGCGGAACGAACGTGTTTACGATTGTTATTACAGATAAGAGCTCACTACCTATAATATAACTAATATATACTATCTTGTGGGTGTATCCGTTTATGACGGTCATTATACGCGCTAATCACACACACACATACCACACACCGGTGTGCATAATGCGACTTGACGGCCGCCGTCGAGGGACGACGTGCATATATGATCGCTATTTATCATATTCGATCGTATTTATTATGTATACGCTCGTAAATCGTGGGTGCACTGCAGTTATATATCTCTTCTGTATACATGCATCAACGTATAGTCGTCGCCTCGAGTGCTGCAAAAGTGTGCGCTCCCGCGAGAAGAGCCGAAAAAATCGTAAAATCATGGTATTTCGTTTTTGCTGTAGCTCTCATGCAAGAACCATTTTTCCCCATCCCGACGTTAGTAATCAATTTACTGTCTTCTTTAATGTCCGCGATTCGTTGGATAAGATAAGGATCTTTACAAAGATTTTCGGGAACGTCAGAAGAATTTTTGCACTCTTCGCGTACAATATACCTACTCGTGGCCCACCCACCATTAGGTACGCTATAATTTAACTATTGACAATCATACGTATTGGCAAAATTTCAAATTTTAAATTCAAAAGGCACCCTATGTCGATCACAAAAAAATACTGATGCAATATCACACATCTACAAGTCTATTTTTATGTCTACGATTACAAATTGCCAACGGAAAATCAATTATATCCATAAACGGCATAAACTCTAATATGTTTTGTGGCATGAAATATTCCTTGTATTTTTTGAAAAAAAAAAAATCGTGAAATTGAAAACCGCTGACTCGCGTAGGTATATTGGACTGCAATCTAAACGCATTTTAAATTATACTATAGATATGCGTCTTACTTGTTTTCCACAGTCTTAGTGCAATGTATGTGATATGTAGTATACATTTTGCTCGCTTACTGAAACCACCCGTTGTTCATCTTATTAATAATTTGCATTCCGCAAGACTTAAGTATTTCTCAAGTGTCCAACATTGAAAAGTCCAATGGTCACAATATCAAATGTTTTATCTTGCATAATTATCAGCCGTTTGTCGACACAGAATTTACGAAATGTGTACGCAAAATATGTTTCCTCGAAGTTTCCGCTTATCGGCTGAATTAAAAATAATATATGATTTCACGCCGTCGTAGTCGCCATCGAGAGAAAAGTAGAACAGTAAGCCCATTCGTCTTACCATAAACAAAAAGTTCGTTTTGAAATATTGCTCTCCTCATACGTGCCTTTAAAGAGCAATTCTCTTTAAAACAACATTTCGGTAGTTTCAGAGTGAGATTTTGCATGTTAATACGATGCAGTTTATTTTGTAATAAATAATATGTATAATATCTAATGGACAACGGTAATGACTTGTAATTTTTAAACCATCGTCATTAACGCGTATTTATAGATGTTGTTAAACACGTGTTCTATTTAAAATTAAACTAAACAGCTCCACTTATTACCATAATATAATATCTAATAATATATTAATATTCACCATTCACAATTATTTGCATGACTATTTTTTATTTTTATTTCTTATATTCTACTCACTAACAACGATTTATTATAGTAATTTAAAGAACATGAAACTCATTTTAACTATTTTAGACTTAAGTCCAATAAACGATTCGGTCCATACTTTCAAAATAAAGCACCGATATTTTTATACCGATTTGATAATTTCAAATACTTATATTGTGTACAGCTGCAGATATTACGCGATGCTCTTAGTAACACATTCACCATGCGGTGGATATAATAATAACATTAATAAATAATAACCTTTAAGATATACTTTTATCATTACTATTTTTAAATAAAACTTATAAATTAGATAAATTCCAGTTTTTGAAAAGTAATATAATTTACATTTTACAAAGTAAAAATGTGATTTAAAATATATTCAAATATGACTAATTTAATATTATTAATATTTGCAACACGTCACTATTTATTTAATATAGTGTAACAAAAAATAAATCGAGTTTTTATATATTTTTTTCTTTTATAGTAATTAATAGTTTATTTAATAATCGACAACATAACTAACATAACTAACTTGAAAATAAAATAAATTTACGGTGTTAATTTCAAAAAATGACTAACTTTTAGCATTTGATTATTAGTTAACTTCATTATTATTATTATTATTATATTAGGTACCACCTTTCTTGACAAGGTTTGGGGCGTGGAGATAATAAATTTATTTATAGGTAAATTGTATAGAAAATTAAAGTAATAAATCTGTTGAATGAACTAATTTTTTCTGTTAAGAAAACAATTAACACACGTACGTTCTGTTAAGCGGTCGTGCAAGTAATTATTATAGCTATATGTTTAAAAAAAAAGTTCAGTATTTTTTTTTTAATCTGATATCTGTAGAAGTATACATTTTTTATAAGTACATATTGTATTATATATGGGTGTAGTGATTAAATAAATAAAATAGAAGTAGACAGATGAGTTACACAATGTATTAATGAACCATGTAGACCAACCGAAGTTTGATAAGTTGTTGCCTGATAGTATATCATTCAACAATTAAAATGTAGTTCAAATATTATTGTATTATTTAAGAGATAAAACCGCTCTTTGACAGTATACAAATTAGTTTCGACAGCACGTAGGATCTATAACAAGTTTTTAATGAAGTAGTTGAAGGACTTTACATATCACTGTTATTTACAATCCATCACAAGAAAATTAAAAAAAAAATTCGATGCAATTAGCATTTAAAACAATATGGTGAAATTGGTATAGTGAAATTTTATTTTTAACCATAAACTCGTTTATGGCAATATAATTGTTATGTAATAGCCTCGTAGGTAATTCATTTAATTACCAAATTAGTTTCAACCAAATTTACTGTATATTAGTATTGTAGGCTAAATTAAATGCAATATTAAAATCAATGAATTTAGAGAAATGAAAATGCCGTTTATAAAAATGTTGAACTAAAAAATAAAAATCAGATTAACATTTAACTTTGGAATATGATTGTTAAGTTATATAGAACCATAAGATTAAACAAGACGAGTAAATACAAACTTGAATTTTTTATTTAAATGAATTATTATTATACCAAAATTGGAGTAAAATTAGTTGTTAGCATTGAAGAATATCTGATTACTTTATATGAAGTTTAAACTGACGAGATTTTGGAACAAATTTAATAGAATGAAACATTTAAACTGTTCGAATTACTACCATTTGGCGTTTGATAATGTGGTTTATAATTTATGAATATATAATGTGTATGTATAATAAAAAAATAAAAATGTTTTCAACATAGGTATTTTCTATTTATGCGTGGCGTTACCAATTAAAGTGGTGACTACAAATCTCGCGACTAAATATAGATTTAAAAAATGCGGCTTTTCATCGTTAGGTAATCAGTTGATTAGCACACATGCGATTCATTGGACATGAATTGTTCATTATTTCCGCAACCATGTGTTGGGCAGTTGTGATTTCTGAAACGGCTTATCGAAAATTGATTCGGTAGTATTTGATTTACATATTATTATTAGTATAATATATTAATAATGTTATACAATTTTCTAACGTTAAATCGACGTCATTTCAAAGATGCTTGAATTGTTTAAATTACGTCGCAAACAGTATTATACGCGTAAGTACACATTAAACATACATAGTCATAACATAAGCGTATACGTACAAGTATTCATGTTGAATCGAAAAATAATGGCCTAGTTGATTCTAGACTATTTAAAGGAGACGAGGGATAAGAATCAATGTGGCCGGAGATAATATTAAAACAAATATACAACATACGAACCGACGAAAATCAGATGTGTGTGAAAAACTACGGATATATAATATATATGAACTTTTACATTAGCAACGAAAAACATAATGGTATTATTATACTAATAATATTATGATGGCTATTCACCAGATTCAATTTAGAAACATTCTATTAAAACTTTAATAATAAGTTTAATAAAAAATAATAATTTAACGCCCGAGTGTGTTTGTGGTTAAATACACCAAACCTCGAGTTCGTTATTAGACCGGTGTCGACCAGGTCTTTGCGGGTGTACGGCTGTCAGAATTTTGTCCGAATTAGAATATATATTATGGTATATGTATACATATGCACGTATGTATACATATATATATATATATATATATATATATTTATTTATTTAATACGTGTTTATAATAATAATAATAATAATAATAATAATGTGAGTTTAAAAATACACATAACGTGCGTATACAATATTATGTACGGATAGCCGACGGCCATGTTCATGTAATAAAAATTAATTTTACGTTATTACGTCGTGTTTGCGCACAGGGTGGACCACCGTGTTTACAGTCATCACGCAAGTGGCTGACACGCGAGACGCGACTGCGCAAAAGCGCTCTTCGGTGGGCCCATCCTGTACATTGTACATACGTAGCCGTGTTGCTTTTCCGCCGCGGCATCTAATACGGCGCAACTAATACGGGGCCGCGGTACAGCAACATATGATTTTATAATAATATAATATTATAGGCAGACGGCCGCGGAAATCGCTACTATTCATCATACGATGTTATATTGTAATAATGCCACCGGCCGAGCAACGTGTGTAAGGTGTTCATCGTGTGACAAGTCGGAGTGACGTGCGAATAAAACCGACCGCCGATTATGGACCGGCGCGCGGGGTAGAACGGCGACGGCGACGACGGGGAACCCGAAGTGGATAGTAGAAGGAGATGTTGTTGCATAGGACAACAAGATGATGAGAAATAGAATGAGGTTTTGTTGGACGAGACGAGAAGGGGCGAGGAGTAGGAGATGTTGTAGGAAGATATGACGAGAGGGGAGGGGATGGGGGTGGACGAGGAGCGTGATTTGGAACGAAAGGGGGTTAACAACGTGGTTTTCTACAGAGCTGATAAACTGTAAAATACAATATATATATATGTACCGTATGCGGATTCCGATGAACGTAGTCATTTCGAACGATTCGATTTGCTTTAAATTTTAATACGCGGATCCGGTCGCCGAGCAAATACACGCGCTATACTACACTCCCGTCGCCGGTCGTTCGCATAGTCGCACACACGACTTATTGTATATTGTTGTTGTGTGTACTATATTCGACCGTTCGGGTATAGGTATTTTTGCAACGTCGTGAGAAAAAACGCGCACATGCACGCTTAATATAACTTTTTCGTAATACCCCCGCATCATCATTATTATGCCTGTTGGGTTTTCGTATACGTCCAAGTAGGATTTTCGCGAAACTTCAACCGCGATAACTATAAGTACTCGTGGTGTATACGTGTAGGTACCTACTTACGGTTTGAAATCAAATATTAAAAAACAAAAAATCTAAAACAAATATCCTTCGACTGACCCATCCGGCTGTAGATCATCGTTTCGGCCCGCAAAAAGACTCACGTCGAATTTCAATTATAGTCGACTTGACACATTCGCAATTGATATTACTAAAAAAAAAGTAAACAATCACACGCGTACGCGTACAGTTATTGAATCGAATACTTTTTTTTTATAGTAATCAATCGCATCACTTTACCACACGTTTATTTTTTGCGAACCTTTTAAAATTGTTTTCAAGTCTTTGTAGAACCAACGTTGTTGCAATTCCTATACAGACTGTCGGGGATTTTTTTTCTTTCAGAAAAATAGACGGAAACTTGGTTTTACTAAGGACACTGCAATAAGATTACGGTCGTGACTGTAGTGTACATACGCTTGTTGTTAATTTTCATTTTTAAACATATAATAGGAACCGTTTCGTTTTTAACCCTTTCTTATACAGGTACACTCGTAGGCTAAAAAGAACCAATCCGATCCATTATGTGTTGTTTTTCTTCCCCATCGGAAATGATAAGTTCATTATAATGCTCGTTCTGTACACGTTATCGATTGCATACTATATTTGAAACAATGTATTAAATGTGTAATTTTGTGACACTTATGTAGTAGGTACCGAATACGCGTCAAAATACCACAGAAGGTTTGATGTCTGAAAACAACCGAAACTGTTGTTTTATTATCTGGAATCGTCAACGGCAGGTATACGGCCAAGGGAATCGATGATTTTTATTTAACGCGCGCGTTCTCCGTAACGATGACATATTATAATATTATTGCATCGGACGCGTGCGCATATAAATCGCAGTACACGCATGTTCAGTAATAATAATAATAATAATAATAATAATAACGCATATAAATACGCTCTTGCATAACTATAATATAAACGAGGGTCGATTTTAACTGCAACGTGCGCACACGCGACGCGGCCACACCCGTCGTAGACCGGCGAGTCCGTATACCTATACCTACCTACCTACCTATCTACCTACCTTACCTACCTACTCGGCGGAACGCGCGCACACGCCGTCGCTGCTTGGAGCAACGACGAAATATTATTATTATCAAACGACCGGGATGCCGCCGTCGCCGTAGCAGCTTTCACCTCGCCGCCGCTTCCGAAGAGACGTATACCACGACCCCCCCCCCGTCCGCGGTGTTCCCCCACCACGTTCAACCACTGGCGAACGTATTCAGATTTTTGCCGACTCGGTGCACGTCTTTCCGAATCCCGCACGTTCACGTTATGCGAGGTATAAATTGTGTACCTTCAACCCTGGTCGCTACCATCCCTCGTGTTTACAATATTATGCAGACATGAAAAAATACTGGTGCAATTTCGTTACAATCAAACCGATTGGGTACACTCTATGAGCGTTTCACGATGATAAGACGTGTAGTGAGTACAGAACTGCAGACTGCAGAGAGAGAGATACGTTCGTGTTTAGACTAAGATTTCCAAGAAATGCGCATCGAGCAAACATCTCAAACTATTACGTACCGCGTATACTCGTATAGTGATATTATATAATAATTTTCAAAGATGAGTGTATTATGGCTCGTTGAAATAATTAAAAAGTACAAATCCATTAAAAATTGTTCAACTCAAAGAATTATACGTCGATCCATTTAAACATTTTAACTCGATTTTTTTTTTTTAAGGGGATCGTAAGCCATGATTTCTGTGTCTGTCTATCATACGCGTAACTTTAGGCGCTTAGGCGCTTTAGACAACTGTTCAGGCACTTTTATCCTCGGGCTGCGACGGGCACCTGTTGCAGTATTCCATAAGTACCTACCGTTTGCCCCTTAATTCCGCTACCAATCGAATCGTGAACTGCAAAACCCCTGCTGCTTATTATTTATTATTTGCGCCCGCCCAGCAGAGGTTACGGTTTTCCGCGTGTGTGTGTTATTATGAACAATCGACTCTCCTGGTTGTGTATAATAATAGTAGTAATACTAATAGGCCTGTAGCTGTCTATATCTACGCCGTATACGGCTACTGTATTTCATAAGCGTGCGGGTATAGAGTATAATATTATAATGTATAACCTTTGGTAATATAATAAATATATGGTAATTCTTGTACTACCTAGATCATACTTTTACATTCCTATCCATAAAGTTTTACATTTCTATATTCTTGATCTATCTAACTTACAAGCTATGGTATACTAATTTTTTTCTCTGTTGAACACCTCTGTAAAATGATGTTATATGATGTTATATCATGGGTGAGTATACCTACTATGTTCTAATAATTTTAACACCCTCAGGTTGTATTATACAGAATAGCCATTATATATTTGCTTACATTTTCTCCTTATGCTTTATATATATATTTGTCTTACAACTCGTTTAATTCTTATAACAGTTATAATTGTGTTTACATTAAAATCTGGTAAACATGGTATTTTTACTTTTACTCCATGCTTGACTCTTTCTCATACCCTTGGAGTTATAGATCTGAAACCTATATTTTATTATGCAGTCTCCGTATACCACTTCTATATTAACTAACTATACTTGTCATTCTCTAATATTCCTTTATAATCTATAAAATCTGTAATTTATATAATCAGTATAAATAAAATTATCGAAAATCGGGTTTTTTGTAAACACCCTTCCGCGTTTTTAATATAGTTTATATAAATCCCCTTTTTACTGATAAAATATTTTGAATTTAAATAAATATTATAACTTTAAATTCATATGAGATGCTTTGAAAAAATATTTTTACGTATTAATATAAATGTAAAAGAAATTGGTATATAAATTATAATCATTGTTCGTTATCACTTTATCAGGCATACAATACAATGGGAATAAGCGAAAAAAAATAATTAATCAACGATATTATCTAAGAAAAAACAATCACTGTGTAAACTATAAACACAGGTTATTTTCGGTTTTTCGTCAACTCTATCGATATTCTTTTACAGCCATAGAAAAGAAAAACGATCCATACAATTTCAAGTATATATAGTATATAACACGTGTTATGCCATTAAAATGCTGCTCTTGATATCTCGGTATATACTATATTAGTGTTAGGTACCATTGGACATCATGGCTGTTCTTTTAACTAATGGAAGTTCGAGTATATCTAAATCATCAAAGCACAAATAGTTGACGTATTACAATATTTATTTATGTTAATCGAAAAAACGAAAACAATATAAAGACATTATCGTAGTTACATATAAAATTTATTTGATTATGAAAAATAATTTTTGATAAGGACCAATATTACTAATATTGGAGGTTGTTGAACCCGTGTACTTATTGATTTGAATCTTGAAAAGTGATATTTATCACTCACTTCGGTGCACGGACAATGAACTAGGAACGTACGAGTATTCGTCAATATGATGTTTCCTATTTTGGTTTAAGAAATAAGAAAAAGAAGTCTATCCGGAATTCGTTTTGCACCAGGTATATTATATAGAATATTAATGGAAGTTATTCGAAAAACTAAATACGTTACGTATCACAGTATTACAGGATGTGTCTCTTTATCTATAAAAAGTATTGACAGGACGCGATTTCATATTGGAATAAAATAGAATTTGTGTTTCCTAACACAGTGTGCCTATATAATATATATATATATATATACACAGTAGGTTTTGATAAGTTCAACCTTTGCTACTGTATTCTCGAGGATCTATATAAGTTTTTGATCAACGATATTATGAAATCCGCATGTATTATATTATTTTACGTACGTGTAAAATGTGAAAGTACGGTCGGTGTTACATACGTATACATATATTATTGTATGTCTCGTCAATTTTTAGGGTCGATTAACGTTTACAGATGAGCATTATATGTAAATAACGTTGTTTCAACTTTGCCAACATGGATTCAAATTATATTATAACAATGTAATGTGTGGGTAATAAAAGTATAAAAACGGGAAAGCAAACTGGAGAAATCACTCGTGAGAAATGTTCCAATTATTATTCTTAAGCCGTTTGATACTATAGGTACATATATGTACCCACTGCGCTTTTCGTATAAATTTTTTAATTATTATTTGTGCGTGTACACCGTATGAAATCATACTCGAAACTATTACAAGTGGTTTTGATAGTAATTATAATTGTATTTCTTTTGGAGTCATCCGATGAATTATATAGCGTCACCGAACGACTATCATCAGTTCAGACGCGTCACAAATTGACTTATTGTACAGCATAATATCGTATTGGTATTGTACGTACTGGTAATTAATGAAAATGTAATGTGAAAAAATTAAAAAGTCGTCTCTTACGGAAAATAAATTAGAGATCGATAGTATGGTATATCGCGAGGAACACCACACACACACACACACACACACACACACACACACACACACATATTGTATACGTATATTGTATTTGGCACATGTCGAAAAAACAATGATCGATGGGTTTGCGAAAACCGTTGGGGTTTTTTTTCTAACGCCAGTGTATACATGTAGTAAAATAATTTATAAGTCCTAATTTTTTCACATATATAGATCGTGCACGTCCTTCACGCGTGGAGACGATATAATACGTTATAACAGAATATACACAATATTATATATTTATATATATATATATATATATATATATATGTATTTTTTGAAACGTTTGAAAGTGTCACGTTGCGCAAGTGCATGTACAGTTTGAATTTCGAACAGGAAAAAATGACGTTAACCTTGCTCCCGTGTGTATACCGACATTGTACACGCACTCCGTCGACCGCAGATTATTTACACACACACACACTCACGTGGTTTTGCCGAAATCTGTTTGTGCTGTGTAATGATGGGCATATGGTTTTTGCGGGATAAAAGTGTTATTATCGCGCAAATACGCATATAATATATATATACGTTTTGTTATTTACCGCGGGTGAAAAGAAAGCGCACTTACCGCTGCAGCTGCATACCGCGCATGTATTATATGGTATATTATTTTATATTATATATGCACACGTCCGATTTACGTACGTCGATCGCGATTTTCAATGAATTATCTAATGCCATTTTTTCGTTTTAGTTTCCCTGTTGGCTTTACACTTTTCTCTCATTCGTTTTCTATTATCGCGCGCGTGCGCGAACCCGTTTGAGCGTAAAGATATTATATCGTGGTGGCATGACGTACAGTGTATACGTATATACAGCGCATATTGTGTGCATAATACATAATATACATTATAAAAGGGCGATGGTTATAGGTGTGGTGTGTTTCGAGTTGACTGGGCTCCGCTGCAGAAAACTGCTGAAAAGTCAGGTGGTGCACGAGCGTTTATTATTCGTTCTGATCATTAATCGCAATTCGTTCGATTCGCATAACACCGGAATAACTGCGTTTTCTGCTGCAGTGGGTCTGCCCCAACGACGACGGAATCTCGACCGCGTGCGCGTTTTTGCACGCGACCGCGTTGCGTGAGCTCCGCTCGGCGACTACGAGTTTGCCCTCAGGTTTTCTATTCGTTTTTTTTCTTTCTATTTATTAATTTTTATTTGTCTTGCGACAAGGGTCAATCAGACAAGACTTGGTGCACATAAATATATTGTACTGTACTGCAGTACGGAGAGACACATAAAACATTATAATCAACATCTACGTATACTCTTCATGATGTACCTATTCTCGATTTTGTATTTAAACAGAATCGTCGTAACACATCACGCACGTTTCGTTCAAAATGTCAAAAAAAATCTTTCGTGTAGAGGTAGGTACATTCGCGCGCGTTTTTTATTTTTTAACCGCGTTCGGCCGTGGTGTGGGAAATAATAATAATATATTATATATTGATGCGCGGCTGTACGGACCTTTCACTCTCTCGGCGCTGCTGCATACACGCACTGTGCCCACGTTAGTTCTCATCATTTTGGCGGAAAAAAAAAAGTAAGAAAAATGTTCGTAATCGATTGCCGCAATCCGTGCGGGTCCATTAAACTCGAGAGGTATACGGCGTATACCGTACGGTAGTCTCTGTATAAGGCAACCGCCGCGGGGACAACGGCACAACTATCATTCGGCTCCGAGACACAACACATTATATTATGTGTGCTTACATAGTATATTATTATTATTATTACTATTATTTATTATAAATATACGCGTACACGTTGTGTGTGCAGAGTAGGTACGTCTTATGGTATCTCGCGTACTTGGACACTGCGCGCACGTACAAAGTAATATTTTATATTTTGGTAAAAACGCGTAGCACGTCATGCAGAATTACATATCATTCTATGCAGGCATCGGATCTACCAAGTGAGGGGAGGGGGTATTTTCGATGCGTCCGGTTACGCCTAACCTGGGCTCGTATTTATTATTTATCACTTTATAAGTTACGGTGCGCGTAGAATTCAATAAGATAATAGAATAAATAAATATTAAACAATTAGACGTGTACAATTATATTATAATCATTAACATTTAAAAAACAAAAAAAAAAAAAAAATCCATGGAGCCATTGGTATAGGCACTAGATATCCCCTTGAAATGATTTTAATTGCACAACTGCATGCGCAGGCGTACACGCAGACGGTACTTTGGTGAACTATTGGTACGTAGAGGCGTGTATTATTATATTTTTTGACACGCCATTATATAATATCATAATATAACATAATCCACTAATTGACGAAATCAACATTGCTTCTGCACATCAATCCATATCAGATGTAAATGTATATTTATTATTAACTTATCTTGTGCTTAAATAGTTCTTAAACTGTATAGGGAGAAACCTCACGTAAAGTCCAGTCACGCTATACTGCAGCAACAGTCTTATACTGATACATATTGTGGTAGAGTAGTGTGGATAACAGGCATAATTGAGAAATGATTAATTCGCCAATCTTTGTTCGATATTTATATATGTATATTATTTAACAATTCTTTTGAATATTTCAGTTATTAAAGCTCTGAGATAACTAGGTATCTAAAGAATTGCTTTGGTCTCATAAGACCTGACTACGTGATAAAATCTTATATAGTTGAAGTTCTAAGCAGTAACATATAGAAATTTGTTTTACTGCTAGAATACGTTGGATGGTCAAAAAGTGCACTTATATAAAGTTAAATATAGCGGTACACCTTACTGTGGGTAGTTAAATGGATAATTGTAGAAATTTGGTTGGTTTAATGGTGAGTGGGTAAATGGTTAATCGTTGAAATTTGGTATACATTTTTATTGAATAGTTGCTACAAGACCCGGGTAACCTTAAAGATTTTGTCGATTGCAGCGATGCAAGTTATAATGCTAATTTCTTGATGGTTTATAAATTATACTATGATTATTAGGCTATTGCGGCGCATATTATTTTGTGCATACCTACTCAAAGAATTTTTTTTTATCGTTACACATTTTACAATCAGATTAAAATGCAAATGTGTTAATAAATTTGTGAAATTGATAGTCTTGGGTTATTGTAGGACATTTCTTAGTGGATAGAGTGTATGTATGTAGCTATAATGTGTAAAACCGTATTTGTATCTTTTAAAGTTAAAAGAATATTATAATAAATTATACTCAATTTATTGTTAATTGTCATTATTGATACAAAAAACAATTGTTTTTAATATTATTTATTTGGCATATTATATTTTATGTTATTACTTGTTTTAGTCTTTTGTTACTATATTATTTTGAGTCAACATTTTCGATACGTGTCATCGTATCGTTACAATACCTATCCAGATTTATTTCAATAAATTCATGATTATATATATATATCATATATATATATTTCATATATTATATATTAAATATATATGATAAATAATTTCATATGCAGGGGGAACACGGATTTGTTTGAAAATTATAGGACTGTTGAAGAATTGTAACAATATTATATTATTATATTATACTCTAATCGCCTGAGTGGGTGTCATTCGATTACGAATTAAACAATATTACGATTGGTAAAATGGTATCATTACCGGAACATTACTTAACACGTTTATTATAATTATGCATGCATCTTAACCCGGTTTCTTTTAACAATTTTTTCACTGCATTAATATAATAGTATTAAAAACAATTATTTACTACACACTTTATAACCCATATTTTCTTTAGTAGCGGACAAAACCCGGTGAAGTAACAAATATAATATGTATGACGGACATATTTATATTATAATATAACACACTTTTATTTTGTCATATTCGTATAAAAGATTAAAGACAATTTTACAGAGTACACGCATTTAATCAGTTTCATTTACAGTTTCGGGTTTTCAGCTCCGGTATTGGTATTAAAATTGTTTTCGCTGTAAACTATAAAGTGTCGACAGGTAATTATACATACGAGTATACTATTATTATAACGAACAAGACGTATATCATTATAGCCGCACAAACAGTCAAAGAGCAACTACATTACTACATTAAATTTATTTTCCATTATGTATACTTGTAATATATAAATATAATATTGCTCATATTACGTTCGTTCTAACACATGTATTTATAAATTAATACTTGAGAACCGAGGTGTAACAACAACTTATAACAAGTTATTTATTTCTCGTAAATAATCGTGTATATAAGCGTACCTATTACTTAGTTACTGTATACACTATACAGGTACTAAATGATTGTATCATTATTGTTTGATATACAATTATTTCGACCGACTAAATGTATGTATGTATTATATACGTTTTACCATCGGAAAGGTCTACAGTGATTTGTCCGAAATATAAATAAATATAAATGTGGATCTGTTTAAAAATGAATACAAAACAAATTGGTACCCGCGCGTAAGTCGGAGAAATTGTATTATGACAAATTTTTTAATATAATTTTAGTTAAATGTTTTGCATAATATTTGTTTTCTTTTGTATATAGGAGGTACATGAATATATTAACGTTGCTTAATATTTCCGAGGGGCTTTCTGCATAAATGTATAGTACATAATTAAAAAGATTAATCTACTTGAATTATCGACAAAACTGTGATTTTATTTTAAATTACTCATCAGTTCAAAAGTAAATGTACATTAAGAACATAATTATTCAGATATCGCATTATATTATGCATGTATATAGTATGTAAATAATATTGTGCTAATCGAGATTCGCAGTCATTTTAGATTTATCACTGCGTATAAATTATAATTAATTGTTTTATGGCCCTAATTGCATTAAATTGTATATCGCGCGCATGCATAATACCTGCGGAGATTTGATTACAGTTTCTTATGCGTACACTCACTCCACGAGTGACTCATGTTTATCTATGAAAATAAACAAATCGTGTTATTAAGTTTCAATTAAATGGCTGCCGCTGGAATATATGGTGTTCGTTCACATGACGGGGGCCGTATAAATTATACAAAATTGTACAATATATCGTATGATCGATGCGACCGATCCCGTTTGTGTGTATTCAAAATTACCCTGGAGTCCTGTTGGTGGATAGAGCATAAATGCATATTGAATATAGTAGCGCCGACAATATGCCATTACGGGAAGTGTTCTGATGTAAATTATATATAAGATTTATATCGATTAATTTTTTCTCCTTCCAGGTAGATATTTAATTGGCATTTTTCCCCGTAGAAAGTAACGTACCAACGTATACCTAGAAGTAGGTATATCGCATTCGGTAATCAATATATATGTGGTTTTAATTGCCGGCATTTTTCGATAACTGCGTGGTTTGGTGTTTCTTTTGTGCAAAACAATGCATATTGTTATGTAGTATATACAGGTACACGTCAAAAAAAAACCTAACAAACGGGAAATAAAGACCTATTGCGTTTGCATAATATTATAAATATTAAAATACGAATAAATACATTATATACATATATATAATACGTGAATGAAAAACGTCGAAAAAATCTCGTTTAGCGATTATATGGTTTAAGGAAATCGATTAAATAATAAGGAGCAGGTGACAGAGCAGTGATAAAAAAAGAAAACAACGCCACCGCGCCGCGAATTCGCCGTTAGTACCGCGTTCTTATCCTGTATAATAATATAACACAAATAGTAGTTTGTCCGTTACGATAACATAATGTGACGTAAAAACGATAAAGTTAGGTCACGTCTTGGATTATACGAGGAAGTGCGCTGCTACACTATTATGATTTCGTTGTCCGCGACATGGCAAATCCGCTTATCTTCCCGTTACCAAACCAACACAAAATTGTACCCAACGCGCGTCATTATGACGTATCTGCGGCGGGTCTGCAAACAAGCCGTGACTGAGCTCTTATGATGACCGGATAACTGGTGCTGCGTACGAAGTATACTTGTAACACGCACCAACAATGCGTGTGCCATGAATGTTGTATGTGTGTATAATATATATGCAGATAAGATTTCGAGTGGACCGAAATGACCGAGCAGTAATAAATATTATACGCGTATTGCTCACCGCGCGATCGGCCGTTACCGAATAATTTCGTGTCGTGGCGGCGCGAAAAGAGAAAAATAAAAAAAAACCGTACACGTAGATGTACGTATATATGTTTATCGTATTGTTTATGTGGGGAATCTCTGTGCGTGCGCGGACTACGCGAATGTTGTTTTCCCCATCGTTTTGCAGTAAAGCCCGCACGTTATGTTCTTATTCGGCTACTCGCGAACACTTCTGAAATTTTCAATACGTAAAATATTGATATCAACACACGTGGTGGCGTTGTGTCGTGGTCGAGTGGATAGGCGCGCGAATGTGCTTTAACGCGCACGGTCGGATGGTTCGAATCCTGTGTCCCGGTCGCCGGTAGCTTCGCTTTCTGGGTTGGAAACTGTGGTCTGGACCACAGTTATCCGGGGAAAAACTCAATAAATCACCACCCTCGACCAACTATTCCAAGAACGCGAGTTCTAACCCTGTATATAGTTCGCTGTATACCCTTTATAACCCCCTCCCCCCTTCTGTCGGTATACCCTTGTCCCCTCTTACCGTACGACCCACAAGGGATAATGACCCTGTTAGTCGTCAAAGAGAGTCCTGTTAAAAGTCGAAGAAAAAAAAGGATACCACACATGCGTATATATCATAGCAACACACGATCTATTTAACGTAACCTCTCGCTAATCGTTTGTGTGTATTGTTTGCGAGCGACCATGTATTATTTTTCTTCGTTCAGGACACGACGCGCGTATGTTGTGAATCGTATACGTATAGAGAGTTCGTTTTATGCGTTCGTCGAGAGACAACGATCGCGGGAACATTATATTATGGCATGCGTACAATACTTACATACCTATTTATTTGTGCACCGCGCGCGCGTGTGGTGTGTTCTCGAAATTGGTACAAATCAGAATGGTTATGTAAATACGGATGATGACCCACATATTATACTATTATAATGTATCGTACTATAGATAATTCTTCGATGATATAATATTATAATATTTATTACCACGCGCGCGTTGCTGCAGATTATAATATTAGTGCGTGTATATGCGGTGAAGAGAAAAAAAAATATAGCGCCAAGACGTAGCTGCTAGCGGGATAAGCATGTTATTAAGAGCAGAGAATTGTTTATTAATAATCTCAACCGCAGCACCACCAGCGGTATGTAAATAATCGCCGTGTAATTACCGCAGTGTTATGTTTGGACTCGTGCGAAAAATCTTTTTTTTTTTATTATTAATCTTTTTTGATTAATGGACAACCGCGGTGTATATATTTATATAATATAATATTATAAAGTCGTACAACAATATATCTATACGCACAACGCGTTTTATTATAACCCGGTTCTACCGGTATAATAGTATAAATTCGTTTCGATTTAATACGAGCGTGATAAAATCATATTCGGATAAATATTATTACATTCTACTCTCGGCCGACTTTATACAATATTATTGTGTGTTACTTGTGTATTATTTATATGTATATATTGACCGCGGACTCGAGAGCGAACATTATACATTATCAATTAACAACCAAGCCGGCTGCTGCTGCGGTATAGTGCAATGAACATATTATGGACGGTGCAATGAATGAATATTCGTACAATATACATAGGTAATATATATTGTAACAAACGTATTATCTGCTCTCGGGTTTCATTAATATAATACCTATTACGAACACGAATATGCACTCGTTGCACAACAACTATACCAAGCATCGTGTATGCTTATATAGTATACTACTCTATATTATATATTATATATATATATCATAGGTATGCGTCCCACCGAGAAAAGCTTTATAAATCCAAACTGTGCCCAACATCGCAGCAATATTGGCCGATCGGAGTTTGACCTTTCGGATGTTTCGAAACGAAACATAGTAGTGGTAGTAGTAGTAGTAGTAGTATACGTGCACAGTGCCATACAATATTATGATATACCCATATACCTATACTGACGTTTATTTTTGTTATAACTTGGCTCATTTTATTACATGTACATCATATTTTGATTGGTCGTACACGTTAATGGGAAAATGTATAGAATAAAAATAAAATGTCAAACCGCCGCCGCGGTGCTGCAGATGTTTTACTTATACGGAGTCATTATTTTAACACTGATCGCCTGTAACGTATGGGTTTACTTTTTTTTTACTACAAACGCACAAGGAAACGCGAGTGATGCTTACGGGGACTATTGCTCAAGACGCACTACTATACGTATTATAGTGTCAGCGGATGAGGGTAGAGATTTTTCAGTTTATTATTAGATATTTTATCTTCACCCACGTTGCAGTGTGCTGATTATTTCCAACGAGAATACGAATCGCAAATATCGCGCGCCGACATGATGGCTTGTGTGCAGTGTGTGGTCGGAGATAATTGTTTGTACAAATACGTTGATTCAACTTTAACATTGACAATAAATGATAAGAAATTTGATGTACAAATTGCAATAAAACGTTTGTTTTTTTTTGTTAGTGTTTTTGAAACTGCATATTGTTGTAAAGCATGGATCCTCCAGGGTTTGACCTGGATTCGTGTTGAAAGAATCACTCCGTGTTATACGCGCCATGCGTGTCGTTTGAAATAATACGCAATAATAAACAGTTTATTTTAAACGGTTTGGCGTGTAATGAACTTTTCGTAGTACATAATATTACACATCGTATGTATACGCTTAGTATAAATATGGGCGGCGCGCACATAATATGTATATAGGTAACGTTACATGACCGCAGGGATCGACTACACGAGGACATCCGTGCGATATTTGAATAATAACGTTATAATATTATTAAAATATAATACGTACACCGTCTGAGTGTAATTTAGTACACAGGTCAGCTCGCTGCGTTGATATTATTATTATTATTATTATTATTATTATTATTATTATTAATACCGATACTAAAAAATAAAAAAGAGAAAAAAAATCTACTCGCGAAATAATGAAATAGTCTTCGCGATTAGAGCGCGCCCAACAATAGGAGTTCGTTATGACGCGGTCGTCAGTCGTCGTTCGGTTTAGGATAATATATCGACATTACCGCGCTGCAATGTAATATAATATTTGCGTAGGTTAGTGTCACGATATATTATTATTATTATTACTAACGTCTGCGGTCGGTAACGTGACCGGTTCGTCGTTTTTATGCCGTTTTCAAATATTCGACTGTAATATAGCTGCACACGCACACAAAACGTTTCGTGCGCACACGCTTCTCGCGTACCCAGCACGATTTTACTTCGTATTTTTTATTCGTCTACTTCGGGTATATTCAAGTTTTGGACAAAAATAAAAATAAACGCTATAATAATGACACAACCGTGAATTGCAGCGAGGCGCCCAAACGGTACATCTGAACCACGTGACCGTTGGATATACTTGGACGGTGCCTCTAGAAATAATTAATACTTCTAATCATGTTATTATGTTATAATTAATGTGTTAACATATGACAATTTTCTGGGAGACTTCTTTTCTTTCGAATCATAAAACATTCACTATTTATGCAGTCTGTGTATATTATGATGTTTTTGTGCAGTTGAATCTGAATGATAATAATTGAGAAACAACAATTTTGAGTTATCGAACAAATTGGTTGTGTAGCAAACGTCAAAAGGATATTATATATTATCATTTATCTGTATACCTTCGCTTACAATGATTTCGATTTGTCGCAGAGTTTCGAGTTGTTATTCTGTTGCTTTTGCTGTGACTGACGGTTTTATTCTAGCCAACGTGAACGTTTGTCTTTTCGTCAGTGTAAATACTCTGAGAAGGAGGCGGAGTTCTCCTTGTCCCTGTCATGTTCCGGCTCCTCTATTCGCGTGCACGTCACGGACATTTTATTTATACAGGTGTTTTTGTCGGTATATATAGGTACGTTGCCATCGTTAAAGGGCAAAACTACGGCCCATTCATACACGGCGCATAATAATATTATAATATAATCAAAACGAAACAATCGCAAGACGGTAATTTGCTTTCTAAGCGGTGTGAATCTTTCGTTTTTCTGCGTGTCTACCCCACCACGGTGTGCATTATATTGTTACACTGCATAACCGCACTGCCGTTATTATATTATTATTTTTTCCGTCGGTAAATTGGCGTATACGTTTTAATTACATGCCATCGTGCGTCGAGGGGGACGGGAGGGGGGCGCGCAATAAGCGAAAAACACGTGGAACAATTAAAAATATAAAACGCCGGTATACCCGCAGTCTGTGGTATCCGTGTACGCGTTCTATACGACGTGTATCTACGATGTGTACGTTTTTCTGGTCGCGAGAAGGTTGTTTCGCGCAAATCTGCCCGTACCGCGACTGTTCCTCTCTTTACAATAGACACACTGCAATTTTGCGTGTACGCTACATACATACACGTGTCTAACGCCCACGTAAGCAATTAAAACACCACTATATAATTTATATATATGTGTACCTATGGGAAGGTGGTTTTTTTTTTTAAAAATATTTTTCGAAATTCGTTTTCTCGCTGTTAAACACGCACACGCACACGTCGTCGTAGAATCGTATATGTCTGCGGAATAATAAAATCGCGTGCGTCCGTCATAGGATTTCACACGGTTCCGTTACCGATTTTTCGTTACCCAATTTACGGTTGAACATATTTTTGAACGCTAATTGCGCCCGTTTCGCTCGAAAAAAACCAGTTCCAAAAAATGTACATTATGTTCGCATCGTGTGCCGTCGCAGCGAACATAATAACGTGACGACGTGTTAGGGAGACAAGCGTGTTCATATGTGATAAGACTACGGTAGCAGTATACATACACTGCACTTGTGTTTCACCGAAAATTAGTGTAATTTGTTGTACTACAACTATACGTACGATCGACTATGAGATTAAAATATGTACACGCACTTCAGTAGGCGTACTCTGCAAGTGATCCCCTGCATCTAAATCATGGTGTGCCGTACCTACGAATTTATGTTAAAAAAAAAAAAACATAAACTTGTTCGCAGTGGTTCCGAAAACATTTAACTCGTAACGTAGCTGCGATCATAAATGATATATATTATAAATTACTGTGTCATAATATTATATCGCTGAAGTTGCACTGGAATAATGTTACTACATTAACGTTCCCACAATTTGGTTACAAAAATCGAAAACTGTACTGCAGCAGGTGGTTTACAGGTTCCATGGGAACTGATGACCGGTAAAAGTGTTATATTTTGTAGTTCTTAATAGAGGAAATAGCACAAACATAATATTGGGTATTATTATAGTATTTTCGCACTGCCCGATTAAACGTACGAGAAAATACAGACTGTAATGATTTGTGAAACACCGATCCAGGACGTTATGCGACTGTTATAAGTTATAACACTTTAAATACATAGACTTATCGCTAAGTATATTATTGTATAACATTACAGATGTTAATTGGAAATATTTACATTTTACTTAATACTTTTATATTAACGATTTTGTTTGTTCATATCAATCCTGGAAAATTAATTGATCGTATTACAATTTTCTGTACAAATGTATACGCATTTATTCTCATAAATATCTTACCATTATATGTGAAGTATATTAACAACTATAAAAAGTTTACGCACTATTAATATTTACTGTCGTGATTTTCTACATAATAAACGTCAATTGATTCCAGTCTACTTGGTTATTTAATCGTTTACGGGTATTAAATAATAATCGTATTACGAATAAATTATTATAATTTAAAATAATATATTATTATCGTTTCATGTGTTTTTATTATTACTACCCACATGCTCAAGCTATACTGATATCCAAACTTTCTCTGCGCCTATTATTCATATGGTTTACAGTCCTTGGTCAGCATTATTAAGGATACCGTTGATATGAGTGCATTTTAAACCCAATCCTAGCATATATACATATATATGAGAACTCTCAATGGAAAATTTAAGTTATAATCATTATAAATCATTATATCGTAGTGCATGTATCAGATATCGTGTGACTGACTTTTAATAAATGCATTTCAGTTAATCGTTTGTATTATGCAGTTACACATTGTGCAGGTACCTACCTACTTTGTTTAAATTGCAGTCCAAACCCTTATTTGGAAAATCGACTTGATCTCATACAAATTTCAGTGTAGGTACATGGACAATTTCAAAATAGGTTTAATAAATAATATACGTTTGTAACGGGCTCTTTGAATTTGAATCAATGCTCGTACAACGAGCTGTCAAAACAATTGCGTTGAAGATAAGGGGGGGGGGAGTCGAATCATATAAGTAAGATATGGTTATCATTGCCATTATTATTATTATTATTACTATCCGCTATTTTAGAATAAATAATTCTAATGACTGAGTTTCAGAGAGATTGTAAATTTCATTATTTACATATTACAAGTGGTTTTTTTAACAGTTCAAAACGAGTAAGAAAAATCACTAACAACATGCTATAAGTTCCTGGTTTCTAACTGTAATTTATGAGTTCTAAATGAAATACAACTGATAACTTATGAGTTATGATATTATGTTGTGCTGAGTGGCACCTATTCGAATTTTAAATGTTTAAATTAATAATAATATAGGTAAACACAACTGTATATTAGGGAAATGTAGGTCTGTATATCACACGCGTGATAAAAACTGGTTGCTGAGAAATGAGAATGAATGAAATATTATATACAATTTAATATTATACATAAATTATATTATTATTATTATTATTATTATTATTATTATTATTATTATTATAATAAATATATTATATTTTACTTATAGAAATTAAACACATATTATATGTGGTTTTGGTGCTTATAAACTGTAGACTGTCGAAAAAATTTATTTTAGAAAATTGCTGTGTCAAACGAGATTGAAAAAGTATTTTCCAAAGAAAAACCTCTGGCAGTTGTAAAACAATAAATTTAATAATAATGTCTGTGGATAGGTAGTTATAGGCGATAGCGGTATATAAATAAATAAATCTATACGAATGTGGAAAATCAGTTAGTAACAACCGCGGGGCATATATCTATGTTTCTTTCTTTGCGAGAGACCGATATAATTATACCAATATGGCAATTTGTATATATATGTATCACTGTACAAAACGACAAAATATGTTTACCGATCCTTTCTGTACGTTGTCATTATTCTAAGTTGTAATAATGGCGTTTGCACCGTAGAATGTCCGATGCGAGTCATGGTAAACATTTTCACCCGAAAACTAAAAAAACCCTTATATACATAGCGTTCACTGTATAGATATCCAAAACAAAATATGGAAACAGGTCATCGTTCAGAGTCCCACGAGCCTTGTCCAAATATTAAACGGTTTTCTGCCACGGTCGCCGGGTCACGCGGTATATACCGTATATAATATTATAATATATCTATATGTACTAACCCGTACGAGCACAGACGACCACGCGAAGTTGGCATCATATATGACGTATGTTTTATATACTATATGTATATTATGTGTGTTGCGTGTAATAAGGAAGTGAATCGGCTTTGTCGTGACTTCGATTACGGTAGTTCAACGGGGGTTAACGATGATTGGCGGCGAGACAGAGAGTGTGAGAGAGAAAATGAAATGTTGCGATTTCGCATCTGGCCGTTATTGTCTCGTGTGTGTATACACATGCCAGGTATGATATTATAATATTTTAGCCAGGTCCATGCAGTCTACATATGCGCGTACTTCTCAACCTTGACCTAGTGCGAACATGTATATTATATACCTCTCACCGTACGTATACGCGCGTACACACCATAATAATAATAATAATGATACATTATTATTATTATTATATTTGCGTGTATCCAAGTGTACATTGACATAGGTTGGTACGTATTTTAACGTGTATAATATTATGCTCGCATACGTATAAGTTTTATATTTTTCACACCGCGCGGTATATGTTTCTGTCTCGTTGTTTTTTTTTTATCGGACACTCTCCTGTAATTTACGTTTAGGTCCGAACGCAGGATATATACATATAATATGCTGTACACTCGTTGTATAACAACCGAATCGTGATCGTATACTCGTGTGCATTCTACGTGTATAGTACCTACAATAACGGGTCACCTTCTTCTGGCACGTCGTACGTGTACTGCAGGAGACCGTCAGGGGGAAAAAAAATTCGATCAACCATTGCGTTCATATCTGTTGCAGTACGCGCATGATGCATACGCATTATATACATGTATATGTGTGTGCGTGTGTACTATATAGTCACGAAAGTGTTGCAAAATTCAACCGCTTTTTTAAGTGCTCATGTGGTACCTATATTAAGTAAATTATTTGTTCACTCGTCTCTAAACCGTTCTTCGTTGCCGAGACGGTGACCGTTCGAGATGAGCGTGTCCCAAGCAACAGCATAATAATCGTATAGCATCGATACACTCGGTAACCCAATTTTTTATTTTTCCAGCTACTGCGGTCGTCGAACGATTATTATATTTTGTTTTCCGTTACCGTATATGTATAATAACACATAATACGAAATCGTTTTTTCCACGTTCTCGATTCGCATTATTCATTGTGCAGGTCCCATCATCATCGTAACCATAATATAGATACACGCATGCGTACAGGTGTTATAATATATTTAACAGCATATTATTATTATTATTATTTATATTTTTATTATTATTATTATTATTATTATTATTATTATTATTATTATTATTATTATTATCGTTGACGTCTTGCCAAAATTAGAATCGATAGAGTTCACGTTGGCGCCTAGACATCATCTATATATACTACGACAAAGCCGAAAATATATATATCGGCATATTATTGCGTATTTTGTTCACATAACCATATGCGTATACGCATAGGTAGAATTATATCTATACTCTTTTCGTCATTAAAAATTCAATTCGTTTGTTGTTTGTCTGGAACTGAGTTCAACAATTTTGTCATAAACTCATAAACAATATTATATTTTCACGCGGTTGTTAGCCAGAAATAAAATGTACACATTTTAACGCATACCTCATATTATATACTGGAGATGTGTATAATATTCGTACGATTATTATATTAATTTGCATTTTAATATATTATGCATAGGTTATAATTCTTGAAACGTGTGAATAGGTGACGATTAGCCGACGAAATACACTGCAGAATTTAACGTTTCAATGCAACTTAACTTGATTCGCCACTTGGATTGATTTATAAATGGTTAAGAAAATATGTAATAAAACTATATTGTGAGAACTGTGGGAGTCTAACGAAAAAAACGTAATACGTTTAATGAATGGTTTGCGTGAAGAAGTAAAAAAAAAAGATATCAAAATACACCGAACGAATGGCGCGCGAGCGTATAGATATTTGATCGCATATATTTTCTTTGTGATTAAAACATAATATAATTCTCACAATTATTACATTAAAAAGTATACACTTTAAAATTAACATATATAGTATTAACATACTCCCATGAATGAATCATTGAATGTGCCAGTATGAATAAATATCAAGTACCTACCTGTACGGATTGTAATTTATGTTCAGAAGTGAGCGTGGTGAACTGAAATCTACACTCGTAACCACATATATTAATACATAAGAGATAGGTGCTAAGCTTCAATCATATTACGAGTATATTGTATCGTATTATTATTCATATTCACGATTGAATACACACGTGATAATTATTGTTGATTATTAGTAATTTATCCGTTGTAATTCTAATCGAAGCGATAAGATATAAAAAAATACATTTATAATTTATTTTAAAAACAACATCATCTATAGTATAGTCTGTAAGTACGAAGTTGTATATACTATAAGGTATTTGGACACACCAAAAGGTATTTTAATCGTTTAGAAATTTAATAATCAGATATTACAGAAAGCTGGAAAGTACATTCTTTAATGCACAGTTATATTATATGCTCATATCCATTATCAACACGCAACTGCCGCAACTACTACAGTCGATAAAAAATAATCGGACAGCGGAAATGTTGATAAGTACAAAGAATAAGAAAGAAATCAAATTCTATGTAGCTTGTAACTTTTTTTTTATTCAGAGATCATCATGTTTATAATAATAGTAATAGGTATCTATTACCAAGATATTTTACGTTCCAGTCGTTCAACGTTTTTTCCGTTCAATGATGAGCGCATGCGGAAAGACCTTGGTCTGAAGCTTGCGCAATAATTTCGTATCCTACATTAGACTTGACATTTCATCGCTGAACATATTGTACCTATATAATGATATTTATGCAACCGAACTGTCACATTTATTTTAACTCCGGCCTACTCGCTTGAATCCGATACGCGTTTGAAGTTCTAGATGGTGCAAATGTGATCTATACATTCATGTAGAATAATATCGTAGTCATGGTATTTCGGGTTTTAGGATGCAAAACGCGTATCCACTGTAACCCTTATACATACATTATATACACATGCCTACCTATATTATGTACGCGTATTGTGTAGGTGTTTCACCGATTAGCGTATCGTTAAAAACGATGTCAATAATTAACAAACATTTTTTACTTTTTGTTTCAGGTGAGTCCACGATTTCATATCTCGTATAGTATATGCACCAAGTATGATCAAACAAACACCAAATTATAATATAATGGTAGCTGTAAACGGTAAGATGAAATTTCCCTAAGGGTGAGCAACGGGCAAAGTATATATAATATAGTATATAATGCATATATTACTATTACGCACACACGTCTGCGGACGTCTGAAGAACGCATAACACACCGCGGCGGTGATGAGCTCAAATCCTCCGCCACTCGAACACGTTGTAACGATTAAAATCTACATACCTCGGAGCATTATTATACTGTCGGGAGAACGCGACGATCAAACGCGCATGTTTTAGTACGCGAGTTTGTTTTAACGTAATGACCGGCAATAATTGCTGTTTGAAAAAATGCGATCGGCACCATAATAATATGAGTATTGATCGACACTTCGGCGGTATGTTATGTACAGACGAAACATGCGTTTTATCTTTCGTATGTATATTATGGCAAATGTAACGTACGTAGTATAATCGTTTTGCGGCGTTAACACGGCGAAAACCGTGTTTGCGTTGGTGCCAAAAGAAATATTACGTTTTGAGTACGAGTATTATTGCGTTGTATGTCCATATCGTACAAACTATATAAGGGGATCGAAATAATGCCTTACGAGCCAGATATTCGCATTATCATTTATCAATAGGGTCCGTCGGTTTCACTATACACATCGGCAATCGGCATTATTGATCAAGATTTGGATTCGATTGCAAAACGTACCTAATTTTTTTTTTACAGATGCCTCAGAGCAATGTTTTTTAATTACAGTATTCAATTTGAACTCGGAATTTTTGAGCGATTGATTAACTTTTAGTACACATAATGTTTTATTTTACAAATGTTTCCAGTAGATCATACAACGACGAGTGGAGAAAAATATTAATTTCAGTTTTTATAGCAACTTGTTTCGTAATATTCTTACAACTACCCACACGTGGCCTGTATTCGCACGTTGTTCGTTATGATTTATGGTCTTGATTATACACCGCGGCGGCGGCGGCGGCCAGTCATAGAAATTCGAAAAATAAAACAAAATGTGAAAATTAGATGAATAAATTATCAGAGTATTTTTTAAATAAAACGAATACACCTATAAGTGTTATAATATTATTTTCACACTAGAGAGCGTTATTGCGGTTACAAAGTGTTTTTGTTGTTGTTTAACCACGTGTTTGAATGTTTTTTTCAAGACATTGATATCTGGGTTCTGCAGCAACAATTATAGTAGTTTTACTATTCATTGCCTTCGATGTATTACCGTTCGGGTCCTGCTTGCGCGGAGAGCCGTAATATATTACTGTCTTTCCTTTCCAAATAATATTAGTTGATCAGCCTTGTTAAGAACGACTAGAACACACACACTTACGTATCATGATTTGCACATAAACAACGTACGCGACTCATACATGAGATACTTTTATCTCTGTTGTATACGAGTATATTATTATTATGCGTATTGGCGCTGTTTGTTTAGCGGTTGCAACGTCCTCGCGTCCTTCCCTCCATTTGTCCGTCCCCCTCTTCATCCATTAGGTAGCCAGGACGATTGTTATAATATAAGTTAGCTGACTTGACGTATATATATATACATGTTATATAAGTGCTATACATACCTGGTTTGGTTTACCGCTGTATACATAGGAGAGTCTTCGGTCACGATGTTCGCGGTGGCTACAGCAGCCGACACTTTCATAACGTATAGGCACGATTCGCGGTTGGAAAAATAAAAATAAAAACGCATAGGTACATGCGATACGTCAATCATAATTTTTAAAACAACCGATCTGTGAACTATATCATATTATACCGCTTTTAAGTCTTAGGTATAATAATAATTTACAAATAATATACGCTCGTGTACATTGCATTGTATAAACACGGTATACGAGTACAGTGGACAGGTGTTTTTCACTCGTGGACGAGATTACGTTTCGGAATAAATGGTTACTATAATTGCTATATATATGTATGTATACAATTCGCGCATATGAATTAAATGTATGACCAATTAACTTGTCCGACTGATTTGATAACACACGCCGTCACCTTTATAATCCGGCGTGTCCCGCCGTCTTTCGAAAAAAAAAAAAAACGACCTATTAGTGCATATATCTACGACGTTGGTCTATTACCGTGTAATTACAACTCTTGCGGTCATTTCACTCACACGCGTACGTACACATACACACACAAATTCACATCGGTTCGCAGTTTATTAATACGATACGTTGTACTCATATTATACGAGGCTTTACACGAGCACAAATCACACATAATATACAGGGTGATTTTCGTAAAACGATAAACGATCATTTTAGCAGTCGATTTGTGTGCGTGTGTATGTTTTTATTTACTCAATTTGAAATCATCGCTATACGTAGATTTTACAAACAAATTATTATTTTCGTTATATTTTTGAATAAGTTTTTTGAGGTGTAGAAATTTATAAAAATCTATTTGCTAGATTATTGTGGTAGTACGAACTACGATGACTCCATAAATTATACAAAATGTGTTTGGTCTGTAATAGATTAATATTGGCCTAGGAAATTTAGTGTTGACGTTAGAAATATCACTTTGTATATATAGACATAATAATAATAATAATAATATAATATTGCTTTGTGTGGTGTAGGTATATTACGTTACGTTGTGAATTGTGATATGGGCTTTCTCTCGCGACTGATGAAGAAGTATAACAATATATAATAAAAATAATATGCATGTATACGAACGACTACGTTTTTTTCGTTTCAATCGTTGCTATAGTTATTTAATTTGCAATCGATTTCGTAATATTTATTAATGTCTCAGCATCACAATATTGAAAACATTTCAAGTTACTGCTATGTTATAATTGAGTCATAATAAAGCAAAAATGATAATTAGGCTATTGAGACCGAAGCAGTGTGCGAACACTATGCGAACATCGAAAATTCAATTATCTGTCGAATATTATATAATGTGCACCTTAAATACGACTGCAAGTGTGTAACAAGATAGGATAAAATATTCATCGGGTATCAATAAATAGAGATTCACTGCACACATCTGCATATAAAATGATTAATGTCGGGGCGTGTATTATAATATAATAATAATATGTAGACGAAATCATCGACAGCTGAACGTATATGCTTATAGATTATAGAGAACTATATAGATCTGAGAATATTATACATATTATATATTATATCGTTCACTCGATAATCGTGGCTTGATTGATGATGTTTGTTTCAATTGTACATTGATTAATGAGCTACGGGATATTATAGTTGTTGGTATTAATTACAATATTAACGTTCGGCCGATGAGTTAGTGTGCGACGAGGAAGAGAACTATGCCGTGCGCGGAGAACGGGATAAAAAACCGTTTGTTCAGTTACAATTTGTTTTTAGTATAGAATTACTGTACATATTTTTTCACACTATTACTGTGAACCCCCGAGATACTTAAATAATAAGTAGTAACTTTACTATCATGCCGTCTCTCCCGGGTTGAATGTAAAAAAAAGTTAGACTTTTTAAACATGTTCAATATAAGCTTTTAATATTTTGAAATTTAATTACATAAATGTAATAAGATTACGTAAAAAAAATAAAATAATCATAGTATCGACTGTATTTTAATAAATTACTATAATGCAGTAAAGCTTTGTCGAACATAATTTTCTATCCATGATCCGTATGAAAACGCAAAATACAATAGTATCGCATTCGTATATTATACTATTATTTATAACTGCAATTATTTACCGATAGTCACAAAATTAGTATTTGCAAACAATAGTCACAATAGCTAATGCTAAATGATTATTATAACAGAAATAGATGAAAAAAAATCGATGATATAATTCGCCATAAATGAAAACTGTGTTACAAGCATTATATTGAAGCGATATGCGGTATTTTCTATATGAATTTTATACGATCTATCATTATGCTAATCAGCGAACTTATTATACCATACCATACAAATAAAAATGCTACCGGCGAATTACTTCCTGTACACGAGGTTCGACATTCTTTAGATTACTTCGTGATTATATAAATTGTATACTTTTCCTGATCATTTTAGGTATTCCATATAATGTCTGTATTGCCGTATATGTATTCCACTTTAACGGTAACATATTATTATATATGTATATATAGTGCCGACGACGTGGAGACTTTAAATACCGTTTTATTTCTTCGTACTGCACTCAATTTGTAAATTTGTAAATTTCGCGCTGTACAAAATTATGCATTTCAAACGACGCATAATATGAACAGATAAACATAATGGGTCCCCACGGGTTTGTTTTCGTTCGATTTGTGCGATTTATACGGGTGATCCGTCCGAATGCTGCTGTTTTGGCACGAATTTATTCGCGTCGTCCAACGATATAATATATAATAATATCTAACGATGTAGGTTCCTCGACCTTTCCTGTTTCGCGCAATTTCACGTGCACGTAAATAAAAAAGCGCTCCGGTTCGCGTCTGCTATATAATACTACGTAGGTATTTATATATATATATAAGTAATAATAATAATAATAGTATATATATTGCGCAACGGAATTGTCGCGATTACAAAACCAGTAGACCCGGATGCTTTCTGGAACCATCAAGTTTCTTTGCAAGCACGCCGGCCGGCCGGCCCCGGCGGAAACGCTGTATATTATAATAATATATTATAAATCGCGCGGATGCCTGGTGACTGCATTCTTCTCAGTGCACCTCTAGTTCTGCGTGCACGTATCGGTATATACATACGAGTACGAACCGATTACTAATTGATACATAATGCGTGCGAAGACAACGGGTCAACGTGTCCGTTATTGGCTCCGCGGCCGAGCGACCGCGCACAATGTATACGCATATACTATATAATGTCGAGTGAAAGCATATACTGTAATATCTCATGACGTGCGTATAGCCGATAATATTATTATTATCTTTCGATGACGTATAATCGCGAACACGCAGTCCTCGCATAATATATTATGAAGACGATATGATACAGTAGTATAATGTATTTCGTCGATTTATACGCACGTACATTGTTGCTGTACATATTGTTACGGATCAATAGCTGCTCTACATAATGCAGTATATGCGTTTAATATATGTTCATTACATATAGTGTACTTAAAAATGCATGCGTAGAGACGTTCTCAAGATTTTTCTATTGAATGAGGGGAGATGAAGATTTATTTGAGAGTGAACCGTGGGAGCTAAGCACCCTCTTTCTTATATAAAAATAACATACTATTATATTTTTCCAATTGAAAACATTATATATTTTACAAATATACATCAAGTTTTCTTGATTTCTGAGCCATTACATCAAGCACTTTTTCACGATTAATTAAAACCTCTGTGAACGGCCAACAATGTTAAGTCATTAAGATGATTCTAAAATTGATATTATTTTATAAAAAAGATGGAGTCATAATATTAATAAAATATGTACACCTTACTTCAGTCATTAAATTCCATACATAAGATTTCAGCCGTTTCAAACATTAAAATCCAATTTACATAAAACAAAAGATCATAGGAGGATCCATCTTCCATAACCCCCCCCCACCTGTGAGAACGTCTATTTACATGTGAACGAAGCGTATCAAAATCCTCTTGTGGACTGCAACAATCCACCCTCCAACCGTCAAATATATAGGTATATGTATTCGTACGACAGTGTATCTGCAGATATTTTCAACGTATTATGAGCTTAGTTAAATAAATCAAATAAAAAAATAAAAATAAAAACTCTAAGGTTCATTAAAAATATACTAAATAATATACGTATTTATATTATTCTTATTTTTTGTGTACAGCAATATTTTCATTAATTTATTTGCTATAAAGCTATAATATTAGGTAGTACCCATAGCAAGATCAACAATAGAGTGCGATGACAGCAAATCGCGTCACTGTCGGTTACAGATAAATAGATAAAATTATATAATATACAGTGTATACTATATACTATATTAGACGTATAGTGAAAAAGACTTTAACGCACTTTACGATGCATATCTACTGGGCGTAAAGTATCGTTATTGTGTTATTTCGTGCGGATATCACAACAAATACAAATCCAATAATTTTATAAGCCGACATATATCAATCGATATATTTATCTTCATATTAGCACCATTTATCAAACTTGACCTAAATAAATATTACTGTTTATAATAATATATCATATAGATTCTGAAACCTCGCAGAAAAATTATTCGCGCTCTAAAAAGTAGTATCTGATGTTTTTATGTTTATATAAATAATATAATAGTTCATTTTGGAATTTAGAAAACCCATATTCTCGTATATCTGATAGAAAGTTCTCAAAATACCTAAGGAATCCAAGAATTCCGAATTGCACCGCGGTTTTCAGTTTACTGTAATATTATAATATATTAGATTATCGTTAAAATAATTATATTAGATCAAAAGAAATCATGTTGATGTATAATATATGGAATAATTACATGAAAAAAATTAACTTAGATTAGTTAAAGTCATCATGAGAACGTTAATATATTCAAGCTATAATAATAGTTTAAAAATTAAAAAAATACAACTATGTTTATAAAAGTAATAATAAAAAAATATAAATTTGAGCTCCAATAAGTTAATGAAAAGTAAATGTTTATTGTTTTAATTTTCACCCGGATTGCATTAAAAATAATTAAATGCTCTACTTTTTATACTTTAAAAAAATAATTAACTATTTCGTTAAACGTTCATATAGTAAATTCACTCATTAGGTACAGCGAATATATACACTATTATTTACTTCCATTATAACATAATGTAATAAAATATATCAAATACATTTTTTAACGTTTTCCTGAACGTTTATATTTTAAATTAGCGTAAATGAATTTATAGTACTTAGAGATATATCGTTGTAGGTACCTATATAAAATATACCATTCAAAATATTAAGTTAATTAAGTAGTAAATTAATTGTTTAGTTAAGTAAAAAAAATCTATATATTTAAGCTGTATAATACGAGTATATATATATCCAAATATATTTTTATAATAAACTTGGGCCATATGCATCATTAATTATAAATAACAATTTATTATTTATTTATAATGATTTTTAAATTTCATTCATATACTTAGTTAGCTTATTTTTACTTTATTTAACGTCAATATCAATGTTATATTAATGTTATAAATGAACCCAATGAAATTCAATGAGTTCGGGAATGTATAATGTATAATATAGTCAAAACCGGATTATACTTAATAAATGGATCGTACAGTCGTGAAAAAAAAATAAAATGATTTTTAACAAGTTGTGTACCTAATCTTTCAAATTTATGCTACAATTATTTCGCACAATTGTACCTAAATATGTATTTATAATTTCAGAAGTTATGTACAATGGAAAGTAAATTAAGCCACCCTGCATTTATTGTTATCATAATATGTTAATCCTACATTCCTATCTAACTAAGATAATAAGGAAGTTTTTGAATAATAATTATCGTATTTTATATCTCGTTAATCACCGATCCGTGATATAATACGTTAAAATTAGAAATTTAATGACATTTTTATTGCATCATAAACGTATACACAAACCTATATATATATATATAAAACATTTAATATTAACTGTCTAGTTTGCGCGCGTGCATATTCATTTTTATTCTTTAATTTTATTGGGTTCTTAAAAACATGAAAATACACACCAAAACTATAAATTAAAGTAAACATAAATTATTTTTATACTTTTTTCTCTTTGTAAGACAAATATTAATTATATCTTAAAATTTTTTAGATAGAAACTATATAGTTGAACACAGCAATTACAAATTTATATCGCATTCACACATATATACGTATATTATTTGCTAAACATAATATACAATTACACTCCAGCATTAAACGTATTTATGTGCGAAGAATGGCAACGCAAATTCATGCGAAACATAAAAATGTATTAAGAAGAAAATACTAAGTGTTAAATATTTTCACATAAAACTGTATGCACTTCTCTATTGATAATAAAATACTCTTGGTCGTATAAATTGTAATTGTATAGCTACTTTATATTTCTCTTTAACATAATGCACAAATCGTGTAAGGTTAATTTGTTACTTCGAAAACATAAAAACATATTTTATTAATTTATCTATTTATTTATTTTTCATATCAGTTTAAAACTTTACGGAATGTATTACGATTTTAAATAATTCTTGTCATTTATAAGAGTAAACCAACGGTAGTAATTATATTATTGCACCTATTGCAGCGATTTATAGTCATTGCGTTAATGGATAATAATCTAACATATTAATTGTTATTGATAAAACGATAAAATTATATCGTATACAAACACACAACGTATTTTCATAGTACATTATTATTATTATTATTATTATTTTTTAATCGTTTTTTCCCTATATAATGTTCAATTGTAAGCCGACATAGTAAATTTATATACTCATATTATTATACATGTACATAAAGCTATAGGTGCATTAACTCCAACATATTTTACGACTTTTCTACACATCTTATTAAAAACCAAACAAGTTCTAAACAGTCTATTTATCTGGTCGGAGGGCAGGGGGAGATATAGTTTACCCATTTCTAAACACTCGCTTTACCTCACAGGGTCGTTGTTAGAAAATTATACTATTTCCTAGCACGTTGCAGCATTGATAACGCCCCGACTGAAGTGGGATACATATATAATAATGTATACTTTTATATACGTCCGTACAATACGCGGTCCGTCGTATGACTGTATCCACACCGGAGTGAATAATTTATCCCTCGACAATTTATAGTAATCTACCAGACTGTAGTCTACTATAATAACTAAGTTGCAGCATTCTTTAAAAACGAGACGTACGGTTTTTCTGATCAACGTGCATTTATGGAAAAATACTACCGTCGATTGTGTGAAATTCACTGTAAATATTACAAAACTTATAAGATATTATATAAGTAAGAGAAAAAATTATTTGGTTTCTACACCGGAATTATATTATAATACCTACATAGTACATATTATATATAACATAAAATATACCAACACCTACAAACGATCTCGTCCGAGCGTGTTATATATTATGGTGTAAAACACATATGCTTAGTATAAACTGCAGCATAGGTGTGTGTTGAACGAAAAAAAAAAACAAAAAAAAAAACTGAATACACTGCAGTCGCTACTTGTCTTAAGATATTGGTCGCAGTAGCAAGTGTTATATATAATAGAGCATTTATTTTGTCATGATTTTATGTGTTATAAATGGTTGCAATTTGCAAATCACATTATTCGCCTGTATGAATTAGTCACATTATGATGTATTTATTGTTATAATGGCACATATAATATTATTTAACTATGAAGTACTGGCGCAACATTTTTCAGGGGCCAGACTGATTTTCTATGACCTTTTTACAGGCATATATATTTTTAATCATATTTGGAGAAAAATAATTTTTAGGTGCTGATTAGTATTCGAAATTTGTATTCTAATAATGTACGTAGTAATTGACTAATTATATTATTGTTATAAAAGTTCAAATAAAATTGTAAGTAACAATAAATTGTGGTATGACTTTTTTTCTCCGTTCAGCTATATCATTTTCCCAACTACTGTAATTACGGCAGTATTTTCGTTGAAATTGTACATATTTGAAATGACAATAATTGTCTATCTTGAATTTTTTGTTTTTTAACTGAAATATCTTTGGCTTTCTTTGATACATCACAATGTATTATAATACACGAATGTGTATTATCATCTATTTTTTTGTGTCTATGCGTAAATTGGTTTAAAATTAAGAATTTATAATACCTAATTAATAATGTTTCTGCAGCAAAAGATAGTTCAGATCAACCACAATAATTGTATACTTATCATCATAATGTCATGTTTAAAATGTTTAAATACAAAATCAAATAATAGGTTATATCCATTTATATTTGTGATATATAATTTAATATTTTAACCATACAATCAAATACGTATTTTCATAATACATGCAAATTTTCATTTTCTTTTTAGATATATTAAAAGTTTAATATTTATTGCATAATATTATTATTATTATTATTATTGAAATTTACCATTGTGACTTAATATTCTATAAAAGCACAAAATTCACGAAAAAACCACATAAATGTTTTATTTAGTCGTTCTGCTAGTATAGATGTATAATGCGTATACCTGGCTTAGGCTTAAATACTCACATTTCATAGTATGATTTATACTCAAACGTTGCGATATCGTTTTTTTCGAGATTGATGGAATATTGGAATAAGAGTCACATAAAAAATGTATAATGTCATTGCCGATCCTTATATAAACAACATAATATACAGAATAAGCAGCATGAATAGTATTACGAGAAAGAAAAAAATACCGAGAATTATGTAGATAAGAATAGACATACAATTTTGTCGTAATTGGAATTCTGGTTTTCTATATTTTTAAGACTGCACCTAATAATCTATAAAATGCAGTTCCTAAGCTAAACCGTTCCCGTGGACAAGTTGTGGTGACCAAATAAATTACACGAATAGTTCAAAATATTAGTAATAATACTCGCGTGCTGCTGCAGTCGTGTAATCAATTATTAACAAAAGGAATGCTTTTTAACCTAAAAACCTAAGGTATAGCAGTCGTTTCATTCCAAAAACTAGTTTGATATTATGTATTATTGACGTTTGTATGTATAAGTAATATAAATACTTCCACGGCACTATAATACACTCAGTTAGGCGTTGCAGTAAAAAATATTACTTTGTCTCCGGACGACATGCATTAGTGAAACGCGAGAGTCGTAATATTCATACTGCTCATATAGATGTAGGTACGAAACATTACGTGGTGCCACATATACATGTACTTAACACTCGAGCTATAAAAAGCACAACTGATAATATATCTGCAGTTACATATTATATTTATATACATTATATCCAAGTGCACTACTGATGTGGATGTGAAAAGATTTTTCAAGTCTGACATTTCTCGATTATTAGGGAGGGAGTGCCGCAGATGGATGTTATTGCTTCGTAAAAATGCTACATTTTGAATTTTTTTTTTAATGGAATCTCAGGTATGTCCTGTGGTGATACAAACTTTGTTTTTTTCAAATGGGAATCTCATATTTTCACGCGAAATAATATTCAGTTAATTTTTCAATCGTAATCAAATCTGCAGTATTTTCGAAATCATTCAAAATTAAAATTGTGTGTGAAGGTATTAAATTAGGTACCAGATGATTTTAGCTTTATTATACTCGTATGATTACAACTTTAAATTTCATAATCAAAGCCCAATAGTAATTAATTGAATTAATTATTAATAATACTTTTACGGCTGCAAATGGCAGATATCTGTTTCTTTATAATATTTGATGTATACGTATAGGTATGGCAATATAACATATATATGTTAATTCTTCATATATGTTAATTCATCACACAGTTACTAATTCGTGTTTATATTATTATTCAATTCGCAATATCAAATCAATAGAAAATGGTACTAACAAATTACATTACAATGTTACGTACTATATAGAAAAATTTCCTCAATTTTTAAATTAAAATAACTCCAAAACTATTCGTCCGAATTTTGATTTTGGTAAATCAAAATTCACAGAAAAATAATCCCAATGGTATACTGCAGTGAAAAAAGGGTATTTCCGTTTAAAAAATAAAAATTTAAAATGCTACAGATCATACTATTAGGGGAAATAGAAAAAAAATAGCGAAAAAATTTTGCGATAATTTGAAGACTAAAAAAAAAAATTTAAATTCCTACACAAATCACTCTGTATATTATATTCCATGTTTGAAAATTAGACAATTTTACTAACAACTGCAGATGATTGTTTTTCAACTGAGGAGATTGCAAATAATATATTTACATGCATTCGTTGTATACCATATTCCGTATTATAAGTAGAGTTTCTTTACTCGTATTTCATTTTGTACCAATTCGAGCCGCAGTCACAGTACCAATATCTGATGAAGGTTCGAGGCCATCGCGGGAAAATGATTAAAAAATATAATAATTGTTTCGTTACTCTCCGGTCTCGGGATGCACACTCGTCGTCGTGTACATTCGTACTGTGTGTATGGATGAAAAAAATAAATAAATTATACAATAAATAACTACGTGCTGCTCAGGTTTTGTTATTGTACTCGGCGTGGCGGCGGCGGCTGCGATTTGGCGGTTCATGACCGGATCGACGCAGTCTGGTTTTCCGCCACCGTCAGAATGTTAATATTCTTGACACGAAGTTATTGCAGTAACGAGGGTGTATCGAAGAACCGGCTGTCGAACGAACGAACCGCCGATATCATAATTATTCGCGCTCGCGCTCGCTAATTCGATGATTGGAAACTTCTCACGTATATACGCGTATAATCCGCGTGTTGTGTGTTGCACGTAAATTATCATTATACAAAATTATGCATTGTGTATACGTTAATATACAGAGTGCCTTAGCATGATTTGACTTTGAAAAGACGTGCAACTTCGCTTTTGTTTTATTCGATATTTGTATATGTTATAAAATCCATATTATAATACTACGCAATATATTTTATATTATATTATTTTAATCTGAAATCAAGAAAAAAAATTAATAATTATATATATATATATATATAATAATAAATATTTCTTCTCCTTCTTCTTCTCCTTCGTCTCTCTCCCAACTATTTGACCTTTATCTTAAACCTCTATTTGTCTCGATTTTCTACATCCCCTATGCAAACACCAACAGCTCTCATTCTTAATCATATCGTGCTATCTATTTTTTGGTATTAATAAATATTTGATTTATCGAAATAAAAATAATAAAAAATGTTCATATTGTATTTTTTGATATTTTAACGGTTTAATGGTCGATTACTAACAGTTTAAGACACTGATTAAATCTTGTGAATGAACATAATATTCCGTATTTAAACTTTCAAAAAGTTTTTAAATCATTATAATACCTATATACGACGACGTATTATTATAGGTACAACCAAGGATTAAAGTGGGAAGACGTAGGGGTCTTTCTACTTCTGACAACTTTAAATTTTCGAAACTCAAAACAAAAATTTGTGTAATAAAATACAAATATTGTTTTTATTTCCTTTTAGTTAATTTGTATGTAATAAATAGTATTTTTTTTGTAATATACTTGTAATATACTTTATCGAGTATTAAATTTATACACCTCAAAAAGTCTCTTACCATGTATGGGCTCTAAATTCTATCTATGATCTTATGAAGTACAAGACAGACGTTCATAGCTGCTTGAATAATAAACTTAAGAATAATTTAGCAATTACATTTTTTAAATGTGTAATTTTACTTTATCAAAAACTGAGTTCGAATTAAGAAAACAAAATTTCGTGGGCATACTCGTAGTCGGTACTGTATCAGACGGAAAAAAAAGTTAAAATCAACGCAGCATATGATAGGCGAAAAATGTATTGCGCATATTATTTTTCCATTTGCACTTTGCCGCGAAACACCCTGTACACCATATAGTGTGGTCGTCGTCATCATTGATGTGTCCCAGACGGAAATTGGCCCGGCGTGCAGTCGATTCGCGCAGATCGATCGCAGCACTACACGTTGAGCCCACGCCAAGTCACGACCGGACCTTGAACCTGCGTGCCGGCAACGATGGCGAATCATCCTCCGCGCGGAAACGCGCCCGCGCACGCCGACGAAGACGATATAATATGATAATAGCGGCAGAAGTCGATAAGTATTATAATAATATACAGACGTCGCCTCGTGTATCCGCACCAATATTTTTTTTTTTTTTTGTTGATGGGAAGCCGCACAGATTAATCGTTTTTGGCGGTCACGGGTCGCCGTCGGCTAATTTTCGTACGCGTTTGTGCGTTGTGCGATACTCGGCGCGCCGAAGAACAGGAACGACCGCTAGAACGTTATACACACATTAGCTGGACGCAGACGAATAATACCTATATGCATTGCGTACGCACGTCCAGCAATTATTATTATTGTTTTATCGATTACATTAAACATGTATTATAAGGTACCTATTATATGCCCACATCGTCGTGATGTCGTTATATTATACACACGGTGTTGTGGTGTGAACACACTGCACTGCTGCGCTGCTGACCGAAGCTCACGACTTCTATATTATAAACGACCCGCGAGCGTTGCGAAGGTTGTGAGCATGGAAATAAAATAAAACACCGTCGCGAATTTAGTCTACTATATATCATCATTTTTATTGTTATCTTGTTCGTTTGATTTAATATTTTATACTTGAAAGCATATAACATCATGTTGCCTGCGCGTGTGTGATGGAATATTATTCATGATATTATGTATTTTCAAAGACTTATGTTTGCGTACGAATCCGCACTTTTGATGCGTGTTTATCGGCCGTAAGTGTTACTTATATAACAAATACTTTGTCTGGACATTGCAGCGCACGCGAATATATTTCTGTGTGCGGACCGGTTAACCGTGATAAATGATAATACAATCACGTTTGGACAGACATAGTAAGTATACATCATAAGACCTACAATATGCTTTGCTCAGAACCTAAAATCGATTGAGAATTGCGCGCACACGTGTACAACAACAATGCGTAACGTTATTATAGTACACACCGTAACACTGCTCACGTCCTATTCCCTTCCTCCGGCCGTCGAAAATCCACCGGGGCACGTGCTTTTAGAAAATCAATTTGTTCTTGCGCCCATCTATGTACAGACGTATATATATACCTGCACAGGCGTCGTCGCGTGGAATTTACCTATAACGTTGTACAGAAACAATTGTGTAGCGCAGCGCGTCCGCTTTTTTGTATTCTCGTTTCGTCCCGTTCGTATTACATTATTATATCTGCAGTATAATATACTGATAAACAATGCTTGTGTTTCGTGCGACCTACGCGAAGGCCGAGTACATGTATTTGCGGGGCAGCTGCGTGAAGAAATACCGAACGAGCAAAAGAAAAAAGAGAGAAAATCGTTCGCGTGTCGCATCCGTGATTTAATGCACGTTGTATTTCGTTTGTGCGTTGCCGAAAGACTCGTGAGGGCGTGCGTTTGCGAAAAATCACCCAGGGCCAGCGCAGCGGCTCTCCGTTTAACGTGCATGTAAATCGTGAAGCCAAACCCATCGGTGATTTATCGCAACTGCGTATTATACCCAAATACCCAATATTATAATACGTAATTTATGGGTACAACTGCCGGAGTCTGGTGCCGCCGAAGCGAATCTCCGGAACTCAACACAACGGGCGCTATATATGATAATTAGGGTTAGGATATTTATGTACTAAAAAATGTATGAATATGTATGCACTTATGCACTAAAAAATAGCTAAACATGCATGAAAAATGTGAAAAATAAAGAAATTATTGGACAAGAAATGCAATAAATTTATAGACAAATTGAAAAAACTGAAAAAATTAAATAAAATACAAAAAAAATTATAAATAGTTGCGTTGAATAATTAAAGTTTGTTTCAAATGTTCCGCTGTAAATCTTTGATAAGAAATTCGATTAAAATATCTGACTGATAAAATTGTAATGGCTCGCAGTTTTAAGACAAGTTTTACTATGACAATTTATGAGACTAGTCGAAAATTCTATTTAAGTAGGTACCTACCTTTACTCCTATACTATAAGTATAACCATATTGAGTTCTCAACAATAAATAAGTGATAGGTAATTTGTGAAATATAGATAATCAAACTTATACAATATTCAGTTAAACATAAAATCGTCGTATTTCTCAAAATTTTGAATCGAAAACCGTCAAATATGCGCTTATAAACAGAAAAAAACACAAATTATGCACTTATAAATAAAAAATGGTAAAATTATACATGCAATTATATGTAAAATAAAATTTTGATATTTTGAATATAGATATCATCATGAAACATATTTCTGTATAAGAATGGATGCTATTGGACAACCCTAATTATAATATTGATTAATAATAGTTGTCATCGCGGTCGAGAACACAGAGGTGCCAAAGTGTTTTAAAAATTTACTTCGACATCAAACATCAAATCCCCTCCCCCAGCATCCATCAACATTTTGTTTTAACACAACAATTGGTTGCAAATCAAAGCAAATGCAAATGGAATATGGAGTATTTTTTAAGCATTCATTTAATAGTAAAATATTATGATTACCAAAATATCCTACCTCCCATCTACATCATCTGTACCGTGACATCTGTCATATGTCGATATGTCACATCGAGACACACTTTACTCTTTGTCTGACCGACGTCGGGACGTCGTCGGGGGTCTTAAATTTCACGTGTGATTTATCCGTGATGGAAAAAACCACGAGTTTTTACTTCTCGTGACATAGTATTTTTGTTTAAAATATATCTAGGTATGCGCCTATATTATGTACGTATAAATAAAGTTTTATTTTTCGCTATTTCGTATCGTCAAGACTTGATGAATTCAATCCGACTACCGTAAAAACGATTACTCCTTTGTGTAATAATACGCGGCTGTAATAACTACATAATAATAGCGAAAATATTACAAACTAGTGAAAATAATAGAAGAATAACGCACGACAATATTTAGTGGGCTTATAGAAATCGTGTTTTTTTGCAAGATGATATAGAACGCGGAAAAACATTGTAATAAAAGTCGCATAATCTTTGTGCGAACGGTGTAAAGCATCGCGACTATAAAACGTGTAAAATACAACGGTGGTAGGCAGGACAATATAATACAGTAGAAACCGATTATTAGGAACACGGATAATTGATACGATTGCGTATTGAAACAAAATGTCCCGGGACGGACCGACCGTACCTATAAACATAAAAAATAAATCGGATTATTGAAACATCACATCGGTTATTTGGAACAATGATTAGGCGAAAGTCAGTTAACATATACACCGGTTATTCAGCAATACTTCAATTTTATCTTCGCTGTTGTTACGTCTATTTTTACTGTCCCTATACATATAAAAATGTCAAACACATAATAATATACATATACATAGTTTGAAAATTTATATAAATGCATACATAAATTGAAAATTTTTCATTTTTATTTCTGAGTATGTATACGAATCAAACCAATCGCTTATTAGAAAATAATCGTTTAATTAACATATTATAATAATCTTCAATTATAGTCACCGCGTGTTTGTTTATTTTCTTTTAGCCGTCGCGAAAGCTTTCGGATTTCCGGTATTTTACGCGTACAATAAATTAATATATTGGTATCTGGCCAACTGCGAATGCATAAGGTAGTGTAATGCGTTTTCATATTGCAGTTATTATTATTATTATATTATAAATTATATATTACACTACGACACTATATATATATAAAATTGGTTCAGAAGAAATCGATCTCGCGCGCGCAGCTTCTTCACCGCAGAAATAAAAACCGGCTGCAACAACTGTTATTTCGGAGACAGACGAACACATATTTTAATATACTTATACATAATGTATGCTCACGTTCATATAACACTATACACCTATAATATAGTTATATCTGTCGTATTTCGACCGCTTTCGAACAAACGGAATACGATAATAACGTGACGTACACATAATATTATACTTTTCAGTTGGGTTCCGTTACCCAAATATGTATTCCTAATCGAAGTCTGCAATATAAATAACATGGCGTATAAAATTCGGAATCTGAACAATAATCCAATCCAGTTATTTGCAAATTATAATAGTATAATTACTATGATAAACAGTGTGTGTGTTACCAGTTCGCGCGCGGGAAGTTAAACTTCTTTTGAACGGTACACGTGAGTTCCGGAATTATTTATTATTGATAGTTTTATTGTTTTTTTTATATTTTTATTCTTAAATAATCCATTTTATAACTATGCAGAGAATCGTTGAGATAATAAAATGTTCACATTGTTCGCAATAGCATTGCTCTATGTCTATATGTCATTGTCTACGTCGTATTGCATCGTATATTATTAATAAAATTACTGTGTAGTCGATGAATAGGTAAACCAAGCTGTGGTACGCAAACACGGTTCGCAAAATTTGGAGTTAAAATTGTTTTTATAATTGTTATTTTATAACTGATGAAAAGATCAATAGTATTTTGTTTACATATCCTAGTTAGTTTTCATTTCCGTTCTGAACGGTGATATATGGTTGGAGCAATTCTCAAGTATAGGTCTATCAAATCTAAATTTTTTATGGAAAAATGAAAACATATTTTGTTTTATTATTAAACATTAGGTTTTCTCATTTTTTGTATCCAATGATTTGAAGGTAACGTGATTTCTTAATCTTTCTGATTCAGTGACCCTCGACATTAAATATTTTAATGGACTTCAATGAATAGAATAAAGACTATAGAGTATTAAATTAACTAAGCATTTCAGTTATTTGAGTTTTTTATGCGTGATAATAAAAAAAAAAAAAAATTACATTTTACTATAGTTTTTATGTTACTGAGATTATGATACACAGACGATTAGAAGTAATGGAAAAAAATAACTTCCCAGCAAACTTACCTGTAATTTATTCTGGCGATGCCAAAAAGTTATTCCATGGCCTTCAATGCTGGGGTCGCGACTGCCGGATTAAAAATCGCTGATGTGGAAGACTGTTTTGTCTTTGAGATAATATTATTTTAATGCTGACGTGTCTCGTATTGTAATAAACTGATACGATAATAATTACACTTGCTTTGCGATTGCATTCCTTATATGATACACAAGGTAGATATTTTGCTCCATCAATTGCCGGTCCCGTTCGAAGAAATTCAAGCAACTAGTTCACGCGAAACGGTCTATACTCTATGCGAAATTAATTTCAAGTGTACCCAATGATTCCACATCATTATTCCAAAAAATCAGTATAATACACCTGATAAATCACAGGATATTATCTTACCTACTATTATGGACCTATTCATTCTAAATAAATCCTGTCCAACTTCAATGGGGTGAATCGGGAGCTGGTGATTTCATGAAATAATAAAATTCACAACAATGTTATCTCAAGTGAAGAGATTTATGGTTTTAGGTATTATATACGAACGATCAATTGTTTTTTTATTAATTTTTCGTTTGAAGAGAGTCCGAAATTATATTTTCCTGTTGACAGCAAAACACCCGTTAATCACAAACAAATCATATAGTAAACATATTCTTATATCTCATATGGAAGTCAAACTTTTTAATATTTCAAACGTAATTACGTAACCATATTAATACATATTACTTAAACGACTAAAGAGATACACTATCTGTCTTTTTGTCATAATTTTGAATGTTTAAACACTATCAATTATTATGATTCATAACTGATTGATCTAATACCAATACTAATCATTATTTTATCAGTTTTATTATTATTATTATTATTATTATTTAAGTAAACCCATTCAATAGGTTTACTACAGCTTGGTACGACAGTAAAGATAAATATCACTTAGAAGATTTTTGTATGGATTTGTGTATTGGTTTGTTCAATTGATCTGGCTCAGAAACGTAAAACGCGAAGAGGTATATAACGAGCGTGTGATGGACCGACACAATAAAGTTTTAATTAAATAGCCTTAGTGATGCAAATCTATTAAAATAAATGTGATAGGTTTTGTCTGAAAATAGGGTTTACGTTACGCGCACAATACGTGGTATTTTTAATCCTAGCTGTCACCGAGATGTAGCACACATAGTACACTGCCGCGGTCGTAGTGGACCTGGGAGCGTTTTATTACCTCGAGAGGTCGCGTAGTCCAACGACAATATACTGAAACGACAGTGACCTATCTCGACGCCAGTGAAATTCTCACGGGCGAGTTGCTTACGAAATCTTCCGAAACCGTGTACGACGGGTACACGCGTATTATACTATTTATAATATATTATTACGTACAGTATAACGTCGCGGCGTGGGCGGGCAATGCGAAATACTGTGTCAACGCGTGAGTATTTTTTTAATTTTTTTTTTTTTATGTTCTAACGAAATGATTGCACAGCCGCACAAAGTACAATTGGTGTACAAAAATTGCGTACCTATATATTCTATAAACTATATGTATTATTGTATTAATATAGTAGTATTAATGTTAATATACTTATATATTATGTACACAGTTTAACGCATAACATTTAATTGTAATATCACCACAAAACGCCCGTTATTCATAAATATCGACTTGCATATATCATATTTGACGATTTCAAGTTCAGATAATTTTACACTAATTGTCTTCACTTCAGTGATGTTTTTAAACATGCCGTATTATTATTGTATATGCATACTCGACAAAACAATTAACAAAAATAAAAACAAATTTTTAATTTAGTTTATTTATTATTTATTTTATTAATTTATTTTTATAACTTTAGGGTGCTAAAACTCTTATTTCGATTAATAAATTAAGTCATGATTGTGATAGTATAGATAATAGTGAATAGTGATTAATATTTTTATAGTATTTTTGACAGATTCAACTCTCTTATTATCTCTTTGTACGAGTTTTAAATCGTTGCACGTGTTTAGTTAATTGATAATTTTGTTAATTTATAATTACATAATTTTCACGACCTTAAATAAAATATCTCCAAATAACAATCAAAGAATTACTCTAAAGATTATCAATATACTATTGTCTATTTAATTCGGTATCTACTACATACCCGAAGGACTCAAGTAAAATTTTGTCGAATATTTAGGAATTTGATGACATGCGTCGAGTTGTATGCATAGGAAAGTAGTATTATTCTTTCATATCTTCTGTTTGTTTACTTAATTTAAGGTTTTACATTTGATTCCATTATTAAATTGGAAAGTTCCATAAATTAAATTTTATGATTTTGTGTTTTGAATATTACTATATACTAATGTGTTTATTTTGATCGGTACACTTATGTTAGCACGAATTATCTACATTAAATAGTACTATTTATTTTTGGAAGTTTTAAAAGTGGACATTTCATTTTATAATTATCCTATAGTTTAATATGTTTTCTAATGAATACGATTAAAATGTTTGTAATTTAAGAACATTTATTCTGTATTAAAATTAATTCGTTAACTTAAAATAATAATACACTTTCTAATGGTTATTAAATTAAATATATTTAATTAAGAATAAAATAATAAAACCATAAAACAATTCAAAACGCCTTTCTCAGTATTATGAATTTTAAAAAGTGATGGAAACTATAGTTTTCTACAAAATGTATACGTAATATTTGAGTAATTTTAACCGCCGACATATAATATTCATATTAGCATGTTCTAGTTTGACAAATTCGTTTATTCAAATTGACTAGACATAATCGAAGCGTATTTTCAGCGTGGGTAAATTCGTGTTCATCAAACTATGACAAATCGGATATTGGTTTTTTTTTTAAAAAAACTAATGAAATATTGCATTAGACATGATTCTTTAGTTATAAATACTGTAATATATATATTTATAATATTGCTTCGAATAATTTATTAAATAATTCAAAAGTTTTTTTCTTACTAATACAACATTCTTGAGTAACAGTATTATTATTACCTTAGAATTGTGAAAATAATTTGTTTTCAATTTTTTGATTTTATATATTATGTAGCTGGAACTTTATAAACCCCTATTTAATGATAATATTATATATTCCTATACCTACTCGCATATTTAACCGCATTTAGATGAACATTGTACGAATAATCGAAGAATAATAATTTTTGAAAGTTCCTTCTATTATATTAATGTAACGTATACCTATAATATATGTGTATATATTTGAGCATGCACTTAGTTTAGAAACAATATCGTGTGAATTTTCCGGAGTTTGCCTTGTATTTATTCGCAACATGTATAATTTAGGCGTTTTTAATATACTGCGTGTGCTATCGCAATGCGATGAAGTCGTGTGCATAATTATTGTTTACGAAAAGGTACTCAGAGACATGTTCACGAATGAGAATAAAGTACAAACGTAGAATATTTTAATAAAATAGAAAAAACCTAGCAGCTCAATGCTCGGTACCTGTGTACGGCTCGTGTATGTAATAATATAAAATACATATATTTATATAGTTTTGTTTATAATATTCTACGAAGTCACGGATGTCCTTATACACCATGCTCACTTCGGTGTAATTACCGAAAGCAAACACGAATCTAATTAATCAGGAAACGTGTGGTGATGATGTCATGGTGGTATTTATTTTTATCGAAAATCGATAATTTAAGTTAGTATTTAGTGTATAGTCTTGAGGTCGTCCGACAATACGTTTGATAACGAGCTACACATACACACTCGTTTTTTCTTTTCTTTGTACATTGTCCAGCTTGGACGCAGCGAGAACGATGAGATGTTTTCATCTTTGTTAAAACACATCGATTAGGTATAAATGCACTATAATATGCGTAGGTGCGCGGGTTACTTCTTATTTCCTTTAACCCGAATAGTCGTAATTTATTGCTACGCGCGTAATACTATTATTTTTCCTGGTCCGTTGTTTGTGCGCTCGCGACTGCACGAGCGCACGTTATTCTACTTTCTTCGTCGTTTTCAAAAAAATAATAATAATAAAAAAAAAAAAACACCGAGTGAGCTATATTGAGAAGTGGTGTGTACAACGCCTATAGTACGTATATAGAGTTATGTGGTCGGTTCCTCGGGCCATTTGCACGGCGTCGGCCATCAAGATCAAAATGATATATATATTATCACGGGAAAATGGAAACAAGAGCGCAACTACACAGTCGCGTGTAACATATAAACGTATAAAATGTTTGTCGGGCTGCGGATGTGTATAATAGTATATGAATATATATATATACGTATGTGTAATATATTTTATGCATATAAGAAATTCTTGATGTTTATAACGTATATAAGCCTATCGTATATATGGGCGCAAAACTGCAGTTCGGTCTGCTGCAGTAGGTACTATTATACCATAATCATTTATGCTTTGAGTTTTATTTATATTTTTATTCTCCTAACCCTCTCGCCCAATCGTACGTACTGCTCTCGTAAGTTTCTACTCTCGATCTCGCTTTCGTTTTCATTTCGATTTTATTGCTCCGTATATATCATTATACACATATTATAATATATATATATTATAATACTTTATATTTGTTATTTGTTTGCTTACAAGTACCTATGTATAATATATATGTGGTATAATGTATTTTATGTATAGGCACACTGCTCGTAATTGAATATGCTCGATGGTTGACATTTTGAAGGTTTCGTTACAATGTGTATGTATTATATATGTCTACACGAACCGTTTATGTATAACTTTATTGTATACCATCGATTTGCATATATTACTATTGTATAATACTCGTATACCAGAAAGTATGATCAGAAAAGCATCCCGTGAACGCTGCAGTTTGATGTATTGTACGATATTATTGTCGCTGCGCGTTCTATACGTATTTTTATTAGATTAGCTACTTAGGACTATAATACAACTGTGTGCGGTGAAGGCGATAAAAATCAACGGTCCATCGAATGAAACCATTATACTTTTGGTTTTTGTTTCGATTATTCGAATGACGCATACATCAGCCGGACATAGGTCGGACCGAAAAAATCTAATTTAATCGGTATACGAGGAGCGAACGGAGGGTGTTAGATCGGTGTACGATAGGGTGGAGAAAGCTATCTGAAAAATTCCTAAGGACGTTGGATTTGGTTTAAAGACGTCTCGAGTTATGAAATTGAGAGTACATAAAAAATAATACCTCTACGTCATTCTTAAAAATGCATTTAAAATATAAATATGTATCTTTACGACGTATACACAGAATAATATTATTATTATAGCGTATTGTGGTTATTTTTTATGATTTTCTGAACTCATAATCCTCTGAATCAAAATGTTTTTTTATTTTTTCAACAAAGCGATATTATATTCATGTATATTATAATTATTTCTAACATATTATAATGTAGTCAATAGACGAGTTAGTAAAAATACCGTATACATCTATGTACTATATAAAAATATGTTTGTATAATGTAATTTTGAATTATTAAATAAAAACTGTCTTTAAAATTAATTTACAAATTAGTTTATATTTTTTTTCTCACAAAATCACAAGTTTTTAAAAAAAATATATATATCTAAAAATATTAAATACGAGTATTAGTTACATATTAAATTACATGCATATAAAGATATCTTTTGGATTCTGTGTTGACGAACAATTATTTTTATTAACAACCTTGATGATTAATAATTCTTGATAAATCTCATAATTTATACGTAGTTTTCAATGATAATAATAATAACTTATCGATATCACACGCTAAAAAAAAAAACAAGTCCAGTCCCACGGTTATTGAAATTAACATTATAGGTTTCTCCAACTGCCCTATATTTAAAAATTATTATTCTTATAAAAACAGTATTATACTAAGGTCATGTATGATCTGTATGAAAGTACCGTACAATTAGTTTATAGAATGCTTCGAGTGTGCACAAATACTAAAAAAAAAAAAAATACCGATAAATTAGATATTAATATGATACAAATTCTATATCTATTGATTATATTATACAATGCTCATAACTTATGAAATAAAATAAAAACTATAGGATGTCAGGATCGCCAGAGTTAATGATTTTTTTATTTTTAAATATATTATCTCAAAACCATATTAAGTAAGTGTTCAACGCATGCTACGTCAAAATATAAAGTAAATGGGAAATGACTGCAATTTCAGGAATCGTTTATATAAATAAAAATTAAATCGTTACCTGTGAGATTTAATCTTAAGTTGTTAACAAAAAAACAGTACGAGTTATTGCAGACCATAACAAGACAAGATTGTGTATGTCACACTGTAGAGATTATAATATAATATACTATAAGATATATTATAAGAGTATCTATATACAATTATATAATATAAACATTAAACATTATACATTATATACACGCGTACAGCGGAGGAAAAGTTACAATTAATTGAATTATATAAAAAATGTTGTCGAAAAAATTGTATCAAATAGTAAGTCGACTCTGCTATTTACTCGGAAATATAATATGCATAGAAATATAAATTATGTACATCCAAATAAATAATTGTATAACACGGGTTGTACTTTCTTCCTCGGAGAAAACGCGGCTATATGGTGTATAAAATCATAGTACAAATTATAAAAACACCTAACGACACGTCAAGTACATACAATACACATTGAACGGTATTTTTATGAAGTACAGGGGCACGATTCGTCGAGGTCAAATATGTAATGAATAATAAAATAATAAACATTCCCGTCTTTACAGTGCGTTTTTGACGTTTTCAATATGTATGAAAATTATTGTACAAAATATTAGCAAAACGTCACGAAATTTAGAAAAACTTAATTATATAACTAATAACTATCCGTTTGCTTACTAATGATTGAAATTTATTCATCGAACACGACTCAAGTACGTCATCGTTAACCGATGGCTGAATGAGTAAGACTCGGATTTTACAGGATTTAAGTTTTTTCTTCAGTAGTTACAATAATATAATGTTTCCAATAACTAATCATTTTCACTCATCAAACTTCATTCATTTTAAAGATTTTTTTTTATTTTAGTCTATAGGTACATGTTTCATGGTATTCTTATATCAAATGAATAAGTAGGTAATGTTATTATTTGTAACATGTGATTTCGACTAAACAATAAACATATTCACGTGCAGTCATTTGTCATTTATAATCATTTAATCTAGCGGGTTTCCTGGTAGAGCTCCCCGTTCTAGGCGAGTATTTTTTTTTCTTAATAAGTATTCGACAGCGGGAGTAGTAAAGTAAGTGTCAACAATTTGAATCAGGTTCACAAAAACGAAATGAAAAAAAAAAAAACAGAAAATTGAGCAAAACTTCAAAATTTCAATTATTAAAAAAAAAGGGTAGCCCTGTCATAATCCCTAGCATAATCAACACGCGTCACCATAATTATTGAAATCGTACATGGGAGACAGTGTTTTAAAAGGACATCTGGACAGGAATAGGTACATATACGATATAGGAAACAGTGGCGGTGAACTACATTTCAACTATAGATGGGCGCGATATGGACAAATCAAATAACCACCGCCCACATATTATCGTCTATAATAATTTTTAATTACTGTTATTTTTTTTTTTATACGGCAAACCAAATAAGGTGCCGGTTACAAAACGACCTCTTGCTACCATAGTTATACCCACCAATCACTCGCAGGCATTACTTTAGATCTAGCTGAATCTTATCTATTTAGAAGTATACCATATTTTATTTGAACATCCTCAAGTCGTGAGAGACTACACGCACGCCATAATCATCATTCCGGTTGGCAAATTTCTTAACAAATTAATTTTTCAAAATAGTTTGTACCTGCACTTATATTAAAAAACTATTGCCAGTTGTATTTAGAAACGAACATATACAAAGATATACAAAGAATTTTTGAATCTTTTATATAATTTAATAGTAAACTTCACCTACCAAATCTTGATTTTTGAGCCGCAATGATGTCGAGACTACACGCATGGACGTAGAGGACCTAGGGTGACAGTTCCAAAAGACTATTCAGTAGAATTGTCACTTTTACCACCTAAAAATTGACATTTTTATCATTTCGCGACCTCATGTAACGGGTAACGGATTTTGATTTTGTTATTGCTGTTTTTTTTTTCACACGGCTACAAAACATCGATATTATCTACTTTGGCACACCAGAAGTATAATAGGTATAAATAAGTTTATATTATGGCGTATTATGCTGTAAAGTTCGATGGTATATTATAAGAAATAAGATAAAAATTTGTAATTTTTTTCAATATTTTGAAAAGTATGACGAATTTTATATGAACGGCATTGTTACTATCCCCAGAGCTGCACTCAGAAACCACCCTTATGCACCAAGGGGTGGACCTTTTCCATCCTTTCGGGTACGTAGCTCGGCGTGATCGCATTGTCAGGAAAGCAGTGCACGCACGGGCAGCTGTATTGGAAGTCGCATATCATTATTATTACGATAAATTTACAATGTAAACATGGGTTAATTGCATCAGATGTTATATTTTTAATAACACAACACGCAAACTAGATGCGGCGGCGGCGGAACGAGTTCGGGCGGAGTCGCGATCGGATTTCGTATTTACGATCGTTTGATTATTATGACTATGCTTTATTATTACTATTTTCTCACTAGAATAGTATAATGTATTATTATTATTTATACACGCGTATTACATAGGCACGCGGTATACTACCCATATCCGTTACGATAGTTCGCGTGTGCACGCAAGCTATCTCGCGCGGCTTATCGTCCGACCATCGGTCACACATATTATTATTATTATTATTATTATTACACACGTATAATATCTACTTGTATGATGTACAAATGTGCGCGTTGTAATACGGCAGAGCCCCCGGGAGAGACCAGTTTTGCGTGCTATTATGCCATCTTGTCCGAGAACTGTTTCGCCGAAAATCTACAGCACACGCTCGCACGCGTCCACCGGGAGACTTTAACGCTGCTGCAGCAGTACATTATTTATTGATACATGTTATATATTATATACATGTATAGTTGGACGCCACCACGTGCTATTGCGCGAACTGCTCACGTGCTCACGGCCTACGGTTTTTTCTTCCGTTAATGATATTCGGCCACGACAATTATACACACACACACACACACACTTACGTGCATACGCCCATGAGACTTATGTATATATATATATATATATATATAGCAGCGGTGCATGCCACACACGAATTCAGATCGAGTTTATAAGTGTTTCGTTACATCGCCGCAAGATTACCGCATTTCCGGATGAAATTGGATTGGACGGCGCGGCGGACTTGCTGCAGTACAGAGAACGATATGACGACTAAACGAAGTCAACGGACAAAATGATAATAATATATTATACACACGTTTTGTTCAAACGAAATGACTTTACGTAATAGAGCGGGAAATTCGATTTTGACGGGTCTCTGACAGAACGGGGTGGGCGAGGTGTATACAAAATAACACATTCATAAGACATTTTATACAATGATGATCTCTGCAGTAGGTGCGCAATAATGCCTATGGATTAGAAATAACGTTTGGAAACTTCCGACAAATGAAAAAATGAAAAAATCATTATAAACTTATTTGAATCTATAGGGGCGTTATAAGTGCGAGCAGGGCACGACTAAAATATAATGGCGCATGTTATTTCGTTTCTAAAATGTACCGAATCTTGTAATCGATATTAGAATCACATACATATACATGCGTATATATTCTTATCGAATACTTCGTGCTGCAGTTAAGAATGCGAGTTGAAGTATATGGTATGTGCATTATAATAAGCAAAACAACTCCAATGTTATGTAAGTTCAATTTATTACGTAGTTCGAAGTAAATCGCATTAAAATCGTATGCTTTACATTATATTTTTCCGGACTTTATGAGCTGTATATAATATTATGTTTTCGTGGTTTGGGTTATGAATTTATGATACATCAAATATTTCAATTAAAATAATTAATTAATATTAACTTAGAAAATCTATGAATTACATTTGGTATAATGTAATATCATTAATTATGAAATCGCGAAAGAAAAAGGTTGGTTTTCGTTTTATTTTATTTATTTATTACAATAATTGTATAAATCCTCTAAATCATAATAATACCAATAATTATTAAAATCGTATTACAAATTATAAATCGTTTGTTAAAGATTATTATAATTTTCTCTTTTGTTATTCGGTACACTTTCTTTTTTTAAGGTAGGTACGGTGACAATTTATACTCTAGAAATTATTCACTTTGGTTGTAATGTAATACAACTCCCATAATGAAATTATTCTTGTTCCAACGTTATACAGTTCACCATTTACAATATATTTATTACATTACATTTTTATATTATAATTGTAAACACCCAGTGTATATAATAATATATAAAAGTATAGAAATCGGATTTTTCATTTATTGCCGTTGTTTTGATAAAAAATATATGTATTACATTTATCGAGTGGTGATAAATACATACGTACGTAATTAATATTGGAATAATATTGAAAATAATGATGTATTCAATTCACGCTATCACATTACATTAGTCGAAATCATGGCGCATAAATATATACCCATGTACATATTGCTGGTAGAATAATTTTAATTTACATATTATTGCTTTCGTTTAATATTATGGTTCTTCAACATCGATATAACGAACGATTACATCTCCTTGCACTACTTGTATTATAATTTTAGATTGATCACATCTTTTGATTCGATAAAATGTCGTTCAGCTCGCATTGTACACAGTTCCGAAGACGACGTAAATCGCATTATATCACAGCAGGTCGTTAAAAGTGCACGAGGGCAATCGTTGTCGTCATGTTATCTAACTCGTGGAATAATGCGGCAAATTAAAAACTGGTTTACTATTATGATATACATGTATATTATAAGCCATGCTCGTCCATTCATAATACCGTCCGTGCGCACCGAGGACGGCCCGATCGATATATATAAATGCTGCAAGTCTGCAACTGACGTGTGTGTGTGGTGTCTCGTGATCGTATCAAAGGGTTACACCATACACGCACGCACGCACAACTTCTATACATAGGCCTCAAAAATTGTGTTATTCTTCGTACGTACCTATGTGTTGTATACATACTTTATATTATATATATATGCCGAAACCGCACGTGAAAACGGATTTGGTATCACAATGCATTTCGGTTGTGTAATTATTGTTAAACGTACGTGTCTACGACTACGGTGTCGATAGGTCTTGACACACACAATGACCCTTAATTTGGTTTTTTTTTCAGAACCACTGGGTGTCAAGGAGATTTTCTCTTTTAAAACGTATTCTAAAAATGCACCATGTACTAATTACGATTAAGAATCATGTATAATAATAATAATATAATATAGCTTATATCGGACGCTATTCGCATTCGTATACGAACTGTTGCAGGACATACACGCGTGCATACTTATAAATAGAAAGTGTCTATCCGGTGGACAAAAACGTAATACTTCTTTCAGTGAACACGTTAGCCGATAATTAATATTTAGGTATGGCGTATGGTTTCGAAAATGTGCCACATCATATTATATATGCATTTTGATTAAAACCAGGAATATATTGGTTTTACCGTGATATCTGTGTCTGTGTACACGATTTCGACCAGAAGGATTGCTCTGATCATCACAGTTATAGGAGAATTTTGATAGAAATATCATCTAGTTGATATACCTGTGGACTGTAGGAGTAATTTTTTTAATCTTTCAACAGTTTTTCTAATAATCGAGAGAAAAACAGCGTAAAAATTGCAAGAAACTTCAACCCGGACTTTGATCGAGCTCCGAACTCTGCACCGTTTAATATTTTCCCAAGCACTATACTACTTACTACTACTTACATAATTTTTTAAATAACTTAATGAAACTTGTGCTATTCATAGGCATTTGCAATATTCGACTAAAAGCTAAACCCAATGTATAAAGAAACTTAGTTCCACCATATACTATCGCCTTAAAAAATGTAAACTGATCTACCTTTCGCTCGAAATCATTTTTCGAAAGCGACGGTACATAGGTTATATTCATGTTTAAAAGACCAATATACAGCAATGTCATTCTCCCGTCCCTTTACCGTCAACTGACTGGAGTCTAACTCGCTTTTATAATTGATTTTAACTTGGGTGTATACTTGTTTGATTATTATTAGCCATAAAAGTGTTTTGTTTCAAACACAAGTACTTATAATTGTAAAAATATGCCTATAGTTCAATTATTATTATCATCATCGATTGATTATTATTTTTTCTCCTTTGCCCAGGGAACAATATCTGTTCAACGTGTTCGAGGTGATCGTGTCCACGCTGGAGACGAAACTGCAGAGAATCGAGAACCTGGACAAAGCGGTGGAGCACCTGATGCGCCGGGTGGAAGCGCTGGACTCGCGGATGACCAACAACATTGACAAGACGGAATCGGTGATCGGCAAACTGCGGTCGCTGGACACGAAGCTGTTCCAAAAGGAGCCGGGCACGCTTGGCCATCACCTGGAGACGCGGTTGACGACGCTGGACCGCAAGGTGGGCGACATCGACGCCAAGCTGGTGGGCCTGAAGAGCCAGCTGGACAATAATTTCCTGGCGCCCGCGGACGACATCAACGCGGAGGCCAGCGAGAAAAAACCGGTGAACGTGCACCACGGCGGCATCCCGGACGCGTCCAAGCTGCTCAACGCGCAGCTGGACACCATCCGGAGCAACACGGCCGGCATCGACCGGAAGCTGCAGTTCCACATCAACATGGTGTCCGACGGCCTCGGCAAGATCATGAGCATGGTGACGGACGTGCACGGTGCCATCGTGGAGCAGGACAACGGTCGCGGACGCCACCAGGGCAACAGGACGGCGGGCAGCACCACCACGCCGGCGGCGGCGCCGGCGCAACCGGAGCGCACCAACAAGATCGACCAGCTGGTCAGGCAGATGCACCCGATACTGAGCGTCAGCGAGAAGATGGACGAGGTGTGGAACGTGGTGGTGGGCACCAAGAGCTCGGTGGACGATCTGGTGCCCAAGTCGGACGAGCTGCTGACGCAGACGCAGCGCCAGGAGCGGGCCATCAGCGACATACACGACGACCTGCGCATGAACACCAACAAGATCATCGCCAACCTGGACGTGGTGGAGCGTCGGCTCAAGAAGCAGGAGGACGACGTGGTCACGTTGGCCCAGCGGCCGGTGCCCGCGGAGATGTTGCGCCTGGACCCGACCATCGACGAGTACGCCAGGTACGACGAGCAGCTGCAGCCCGAGTCCACGCCACTCGCAGCCTCCGTGTCGTTCACCACGCCGCAGTCCACCAGCCTCGGCGGTACCGGTTCCACTTCCGGTGCGCCACCGCCGCCGCCACTGGACCAGCAGTCCCCGTTCCAGATGTCCAGGAACGCGCCCCAGAAGAACAGAGGCGTGGTGTTCCCGAGCGTCAAGAACAAGCCGCCGCCGGCCAACATCAGTTTCTTAACCGAACAGTTCAACCGCGAAGTCAAAGTAAGAACTACGTATCTATTATTGTTTTTGTTCGTTATTGTCCCGTCCACGATGATTGTCCAGTGTTATTGTTCTCGTCTAATTGCGATGGACTTTTTTTTTTTTTTGATGCCAAATAGTCAGTTTCAATGATATAATACAAAACATCGTCTTCCCACAACAGTTCTTTTTTCAACGAAACTATTTTTATGATAAATAACTTATATAAGCGCATATTTTGAACCACTGGAAAATATCGACTCCGACAACTATCTATTTAAACCAATTTTCGTGCTCGAGGAAAACACGTTAGGTAAATTTCAAAATCCATGTCCGATCTGTTATCCAATTTGATGGTTGATCACACTTGCCATGATCCAAGAACTATTTATTATACTATTCTGTATTTAACTCTTTACTATTGTGGGGTGGAGGGGGGGTCGGAAATAATAATTACTTGAAAATATTACACAATTATAATTGTACGTGCATTTATGTTATAACCTCGATAGCAACAAAATGACTATACCTATACCAAGTTAGAATTTTGATCGATCCTACAGTCATTCGTGGTTATATTTTTATTATATCATGATCACTTATTGTGCTACATTGTACAGATTGTTTATATATATATATATATATATATATAATGGTGAAATAAAAAAATAAATTATAATAATAATAGATTATATGTATGGATTAAAAGATTCGAAAATCAACTTCATGAAACCATTAAAAATACCGTTAATCCATATCGCGTGTACTCTTCAAAGTAACCGCGAGGTTTTCTATTCAGACATTTCGGAACCGACTATGACTCAGCATGATATATGTTCTAGGCGTGCACACGGGATTGAGTGTATTACATGTACGCGGACCTATCTAATAAATACAATTATGTAATTTTAAAACAAATATGGCTTTATAACATAGTTACGGCTAAATACGCACGTGGCACGTAATTTTATTATAATATAAAACAAATTAGGTACACATCGAGCATCAAACGAGAAAACAATTTAAATTCATTTTTTTAATATTATGTACCGCTCGTTAAAAATGCGTATACGTCACCCCGTTGCATAAAAGATTTGCAAACAGATTAAATACGTAGTGTGACTATACGTATACACACACATTTAATATAATGATATCGTTGTTTAAAAGTTACTCCGTTGCATAATATACTTTTTAAGTTTTAACCGGAATCGTAGTATGATTATTGTAACCCACATAATTTAAGCTGCGGAGAATTGTATCTCAGGTCTGATTTTGCACGCGTTTAATTTTTTTTTTTTTTAATCGTCGTTTAATTGAATTTTATTAATTTGTTTCACTTTAACTTGACAGTAATATTTTCTTTAAAAATACCTTTCAACTCTTTTTATTCATCGAGTATACACAAACATATTTTTATAATATGATGTTTGTAATAGTTAAACGGTCTCAAATCAAAGCGTATCTATAATATTAGTTGCAAGAATTGTTCAATAGTTGACGAATCGCCCCGCGTAATCGACATAAATCGATGTTGAACGTATCGTGTATTTGCCACTTTTTACCACGTGAATATATTTAATGAAATATTTTAGAAAAAAAAAATAGTATAGGACCTCTAAGATTACGTTTTTAACGGCATTGCAAATACATGACTATCGAATTTTTCGACCATTCATCACGTATGTTTTTAATATAATATAATAAAATACATAAATGTACAACATTTCTATGATTATTAAGACATCAAGACTTGATGAGATATTTCTTTTTTTTTATCTTTTGCAAATCGCGTAATTATTGTAGACACACACACGCCGATATAATTATTATAAAGACACGCTTCGTTCACATATACCTCCACACGCCCATTATTATGTACAGGCACACTCGGTTTCCTCAATGGAGATATTTTCATGTTGAGGCGCGTTTGCTGAAGTCTATATGTTCACTTAGGGCACTACTTCTGCCACTATCTATATCGAACTGGTTTCAATACGGCGTAACCATATTAATTATTATATTCGATTTTAATGTTCGGATCGCATGTGGACACCGCGTGGTAGATAGGTACGTGCATGCAGTCGGAAAGTTATATTCGAGTACGGGTGGATTAGGTCACATTTACTCTTGTAATGGGGCGTTTAGAGAGACCAGTAGAATAAATTATAATAATAATAATAAAATACGTTATAAGTTATAACACTTAAGTATAATTTATAATATTGAATTTATAATAACATAACAATGACGACGACGGCATTAAAGTGCGCGGTGGGTGTTACACAATTGACCGAACAAATACCATCGAAAACTGTGTTGTAACCAAATGACAATTAATGCGTACAGAATAATAATAATACAATATAGTTATGGTGACCGAGTATAAACATTTTTTTTTAAAAAAAAAGTACATTTTAAAACTTTGCTCTTTTATCATAAAAATATCTCTTTCCAGAGAGAATTGACCAATGTTTATATTATTTCATTCATTTTGGACTATAGCAAATAGCAATTAGTCAATAAGTTGTTCCTAGCTCTAAAATTTGTTTTTTTTTTTCATCTACCTAATTAATATAATATTAATATTTATAATTTATATAATCAACTAAAAAACTAATTAGGTATTTGAAATAATAAATTCAATTACAGTGTCAAAACATTTAAGTGTGTGTCTTCATAAGAAAATAATTTATAACTTAATACATTGAAAGAATAAGAAATATGTATGTATGTTATAAATTAAAAATTAAACCTGAAATACAAAACTTTATTAAAATGTTCCCTACAAATATTAATTTTATTAATATTTGTTTTAAGTTGAACCATAAGATATAGATGAATATTCAAATCATCAAAAATCATAAACACGTATTAACCCGTAATATTTTCAAAAACAGAGAACAATTTTATGTTTTAAATGTTTTAGATATTTTCTTGTTTTTTTTTCTTCTGTCATCGGAAAGAAAACGTGGGTGGACGTATCCGATAGGCATGTTTTCGAACGATTCTTCGACTTATTTTATTTAGATATTATGAAAAATGATTCGACACTTTGCTGCATGTGATATACTATTCAGCTCTTGGATGACGTGCATATAGATAAACGTGTGTTATGTTATGATTTTGATTTTTTTACCTTGATATCGCACGGCACGTCAGCATATAGTCGATACGCTTTTCTATGATTAGCCGACCTAACGGATATTATTCATAAACACTTTCTGCGGTACTGTTTATTATGATTTTTTCTTCATTTGGGGACCAATTACGAAGACTAATATTATCAGTGATCAGACAATAATAGTAAAAAATGGATCAATGTTTTTATTTTTTATTTTTTGATGGGGGGGGGATAGTAGATTTACCCACAAGAAGTACAGGAACGTGTCAATGTGTACCACATTTCGCTAGTTAGTATTTTTTTCGATAAATAATCCTTGAGCTACTTAATTGGCAATATTACGTTTTACAATAATTCACTAATTTACCGTGCAATAATCTAATCGAAATGAATTCATTTTGCCTCCTATAAATCACATTGTATTGACCGGAGCTGGATAAATTCTGTCTAATTTATTATAATTTATGTACATAATATACAAATAAATGTAAAACATAAATGTGTATAGGATGTAAATCATGCATGCTCGATTAAAAGATGTGTGATTAAAGTGTCATTTATTTTACGAATCGAGACGAAATATTTCTTTTTAATATTCATTTATTATTATTTTAACATGACATGAAATCTGTATTTTTCAAAGCGTTAAAATTTCTACAACTTTTTACCTATGAGAAAATACTTCACACTCGGAAAATTAAGTAGGTACTAATATTTTTGCTATATGTATTATTATATAGAAAGGATAGCAAGTAATATTGAACTCAGTTTTTAGTATCGTCTCCTTTAGAATGTAAACCAGTATGTTCATCGAAAATACGAGTACATATAATCATCACGTAAACATTGAGTTTGAGAATACTTAACAATACATTTATTTTAAAGTACCCGCATCACTATTGACATTTGCACATAACATTACACATTTGATGTTGTAGGTATATTGATATTAATATTTGAATGTACATTATTAATTATTATAAATACGCTATGGGATCAAATCAGTTATAGTAAAGTGGGCAACTGCTATTTATGATTGTATAGTACTATAGTGTATAGCTAAAGATTCATAATCAATCATATTTATTGCGCTGTTATTATTTTCGAAACGCGGGAAAATAATCGTTTAAGAGTAGGTATCTATTTATATTATAACTGAATAATATATTACTGCAACAATAAATTAAATGATATTCGAAGGGAACAGTCACGAGCTTTGCAAACGCACCGCGTGCAATAGACCGAAACGAAACGATCAAGTATCTCGAAAAACTACAAAAAATGTCATATTAATTTAATGCGTAGAACGCCAGAATGAAAATAAAAATCTTGACCCATGCGCGTTCAAGGAAAAACGCAAACAATCATCGGCCGTTTCCTGTCGGACTTTGCCGTTAATGATATTATTATTCGCGATAATTATGATCGGATATAGTTTATTATTTCGATAATAGCACCGCGTGCAAGTCCCTGGCCCCCGCGTCTTTATTGGCGGCTGGTTGATGTCATTTGGAGGTTATACAAATATGTTTCACGCACGTATACTGTATGCTGCACAATGTGCATTGTGTGATTGGTACATTATTATCATTTATCATAATATGCATTATAGCACATGAGACAATATTGTATCGGGAAACGATTTGGAAAAAGACACGATCCGCACGGCAACTCGTTCGAAACTGGTTTAGCGTGTTAAATGCCGAATAATATTGTTATTCGAACAAACAAATATAACAACACTAATAACACGACGAAAAAGCGTATACATATAGTAGATATATGCGTGAAAAAAAAAATCGCAACGTACCTACCATATTGGCCGTAAATAATTTCCGATATCGTATGCGTATGTGCATAAGTCAATGCGCACGCCCGCCCGTGAGAACATGTGAAATTACCGAAGGCTGAACTATTTGATCTGATTGCCTTTCTATCCGAACGGGGTAACAGGTCATCCGAAGTTATGCGCGTATGGCGACAATTCGTTATGAGATACGATTTCAAAATACGATTTCGCATAAAATAATATACATGTGCAGAAAATGGCGCGCGATAGATCGCAGCGACCCGTTACATTATAGTGTCCAGTATATAATAATAATAAAAATTTATGTTTAGAGGTATTGTTTATTGTATAGGTACACGCATGTTATTTATATCTCGAACCGCGATCACAGCAAATGCCTCAGATGGCGAAATCGTAGTATATACGTATTCCGATACGAAATGTCATATTTTATTTTATCGCATTTGGTGCTTTTTCAATCGGTTGACCTCGATCGTTCGCGAGAACTCACTCGTCATAGACGTTATACAGATTGAAGGGTTTTAGCCTCCAACGCTCGAAAAGTTTCATTTTAATATAGATCACCCGAAAACCAGATTAAAACCAGATATCTGAGAACGTAATATAATATTATACATTGCACAGGACTGAATAACCTTATGTTAAAACATATATTCATGAGGTAATATTTTAAAACAACACAATTTATTTTATTATAGACGCGCGTATCATTATACTTGATTGTCAACTTATTATTTATAGTATTTTAAAGATAAAATAAAGCCCTTTTAATTTCCCTCGTATAAAATTGCTTCCCTCCGGAAAATAAAGAAGCTCTCGTCGCATTCGTGATTTGGAGAACGGTGTGACTAAGATTTTAAAAATCAATTTCAATCCGCCATAAAGATTCCTACGGATTGATATTGTTAAGCTCTGGGTCTGACCAAGATTTCCAACGTTTAAAAATTCACACACGTCACACACGTTACATAAAAACACTTTCAATATTTGCACAGCCCGCGAGGTATTAATATTATAATGAGGGTAATTCGATATAAAAGTTGACGATTTCGCTGCACATCAAAATACGTTTTAAAAAATTCTAATTTTTGCTTTTCAATTATTTTTTTTCACGCGTAATCGACAGAAATATAGCACGGCGTATATACCTTTGCTCGTAGGCGTTTTGCACTTGATTTGTATTCAACCGCTGTTCATCTGTTTTGTTTGGACGTATTCGCGCAAATTTTGCAAAGTTGTGTATCGTTTCCATATAGGTATACACATTTCTAGTTTTCCGAGTAGGTAATTTACGTATTGCGGTCCATTGCGAGACTGCACGCAAAATATTCAGAGTATACGTTCTGTTTCAATAATCCTACGTGGCTGTTGTGTACGAAAGGAATAATAAAAAGAAACACTGGTCGTACTTACGGAGAGCAGTGCCCTAGCGAAAATATCGGTGAAACAGTATATGAATAATATTTATAATACTATGACGCGGGTATGATTTTTCTATTATTACTACTAACGACAGTCCGGGCTATTGCCGCGTACAACGCGACGGATATAGGTATATGGTTGGGTTTTCGATTATCTGCTCGGCACCGGTTAATTGATCGATGTAATGGATTATGCTAATTTGACAGCAGCCAAACTCTCTCGGAAAATGAAACGTCGACTTTTACCGATAATAATATAACCATATTATAAAGTCAAATGGCACCGCGCGCGGTCTTCGGGCACACATTTGTATTTCCGATTTCGTATTCCAACACAATAATAATATGTTTATTATTTATCGGACCACAGTTTTCTCCGTATATCGAATAGCTGCGACACCGGATATACACTCATTATATACGTCATATATTATTATGTACAGCAACTACATTCGAGATAATAATATTATACATACGTACAATATAAATTATATTATATTTTCGATATTCATCATTGCGCGATACAACGATATATATGTATATGTATAAAATAAATTATAATATAAGCACAGCAGCGTATATTATTACTATGCATTTTAAATCGCAGCAATTTGTCTTATTAACCGCTATAAATGACGCGTGTGTACGATCAACGCTATATGTCAAGTGGTTTCATTTATACCTATATATATTATGTATTATTTATAAGTATTGTATGCAGTCATTTTTTCATCAATATAGCAAAACTTATATAATTTGTGTTACATTATTTTCCATTACGATGTAGATAACCGTGGTATTTAGTAATTAAATCTATATATATAATATGTCTATTATATGTTTACTATAATTACAAAATTATGTTTGTTTTTCATAATTATTACATTATTGTAGTCGATACATAATGTAATGATTCAAATTCAAGTTAAACTTATGATTATATCATCGTATATATTATACTTACTCGCATATATTATGTATTTATGTGTGCCTAAGGTAATGCACCCTGTTTTTTAAAACATTATTCTCATATTTTAATGGCACAGTTTGTTTTGAATTGCAAATTGTAATTTTCAAATAATCATTCGCGTTATCCTATCAAACAAAAAGAAAACTTACATTCCAGACTCTAAACCTAAGTAAGCTAAATTACCTTCACTCATTCTTTCATTCTTCTTATTTGTACTTTTAAAACATTAGCACATATGATTAATATTGTTTTTTATATTTTTTTATTTTCTTTTGGTCATAAGTCATAGCTTATAATAAATAATAAACTGCGATTTCGCGTTTGCATAATTATTTATTCTAATTTCGTATTAATACGTATATTATTACAAGCAATGGCAATTGATCGCACTGTATATTATATTGTAAGTTTTGTAACCGTTGTGATTTTTTTTTTTGTTCTATAGGGGTTTTCGTGTCTGGACCTGTTGAACGCAGGCATGAAACAATCCGGCGTGTACTATCTGCAAATCCGGGGTACGGCGTACTGGTACCTGAAGGTGTACTGCGAACAGGAGATTGCAGATGGTGGTTGGACGGTAAGTGCTCGCTGCTTAGACATGCCGAAAATAATAATAAAGTTCGTAAGGGGGGCAGGGGGGGGAGAGCGTGGAAATTCACGACGTTTTAGAAACAAGACAAATAAATAACGTGTTATTATACTACGATGGTGCGTTGCTCACGACGACCGTGTGCGCGTCATTGTATTTGGCGTGCTCTGATAAGGATAATAGTAGATAAGATAATAATAAAAACCGGACGGATAGATGGACGGCGACGAATTGCGCAGGTCTTCTCATTATTATGATTTTTTTTTTTTTTTGGACAACCTCGACAGCAGTTTCCGACGTGAAATGATGTAACGAGCGCACCGTGAATCTATTATTGTGTATACATATATTATACACGTTGCAAACACACACACACACACACACACACACACAAGTACGTGTAGAGGGACTTTTGGATTAAAAACGCTTGGCACACGATTGTTATCCGTCCAAGGTCTCCGTGGTCAGTTGTACAGTGTTAACGTGAAAGGCGTACCGAGTGTTCACTAGCACGTACATAGCGCCTGCAGAGTAATATTATACGTATATGTATATATAATAATAAGGACAGTAAAGAAAGAAAAAAAAAATATGAAAAACTAATGTAGATCCGGCACACGACACGCATTATTGTTATATCGCGTTTTTCGGTGTCTTTGCGCACTTATTGTATATTATTATGTACCTAAACTTCCACGCGAGACCTTGCTATTGCAGCAGACGCATTTTTAAACGGTTTTTTTTCTTGTACTTATAATATACACGCCGAGTAGGCAGACAGTGTACATACATGTGTGTGTGTGAGTGTGTTGTTTTGTTGTATGTGAGCGCGTGTGTGTGCTGTATAGTTGTATGTCTGCGTGTGTGTGTGTGTGTGTGTGTGTGTGTATGTGAGTGTGTCTATTTAATAATATTTTATATAATTGCTCTTTAATTATCTCCGATCCGGCCGATCCACTGCAAGACAATACTGCGACGTTCGACATCGCTCCATCCTGCACACCACGTTAAACAAAAGGCAACCTTCGCCGCCGCCGCCGCCACCGTACCATTTGTGGCAAAACCGATGACAAGTCGTTTGGCGACGACGGGTATATATTATACGTGGTCGCACCACTGTGTTTACCTAGATACCTATATACCGTTGCAGCGGTCACGGACGCGCAATGTTTAAGACGACGGCAATGTGAGAGTACTCGGATAATAAAGCCTACAGGAGAGAAACATTTAAAACGGACTTTTATCCGTGTACATGCCTCCTACACGGCATGTAATATGGGTGTGTGACGTCAATAGACGTGTCCGTGCGGGATGAGTCCGGACGAATGCGTGGGCAATCGAAGTGTCCATTCATATAGTTAAGCCATGGTTTTCTGTCTTTGTCCATCGCGAAACATAGGAATTTAGTCCTTTTCCACCGTACGATCAGTTGTTGCGATAAGAAAACTGATGATTTAGATTAGATTTACATTCTTCAAAATTTCATAAAATAGAAACAAATTAGAAACATAAAAATGTACAAAAGTTAACTGTTGAGTATGTTAAGAGCAAAATTTAAAAAAAATGCGAGAAAGTCGAACTAAAGTAGACTTTACGACAAATCCAAATCAGTTTTTAAAATTCTTATCGTAATAATCGTTACGTTAGAAATAGAAAACGTCTAAATTCTTATGTTGCCCGTGTGATAGACAAAGACAGAAAATCATGGATTTCAATCCACTAAATTGGAAAACAAATAGACCTATAGGCATCTAGCGGATTTCAATACATTGTGTAAATAGTATATCTATAGTTCATAAAACTGTGTTGAATTCGGTATTTCATGCTGCAGTTGCGGATATTATGCAATATTTTAGACACGTTGTCGCGTCAGATATTTTATTAATTCCAATGTTTTGTTCCACTTGCCTCTTTTATGACGATGACGCACATGAATATTATGTTTTTCTATACGTTCAACTCAAAATCAAGCGATAATATATGCCCGGAGTGAACGTACATAGTAGGTGTATAGAGATTATAAATTAACATTTAGAGGGTTTGCGATTATAAGTGAACGAAAATTACATAGTAGGTACATAATAATATAATATGTAATAATGCTAACTTCTATAGAAACCAGTTATAAGTAATGTAATTTATAAAGTAGTGAACAAAATGTATCGCAAAAAAATCGCACAAAACGTTTAAACTAACGTCACCTGACCTTTCAGCGAGACATCTATCTATTGGGAAACACCCCTTCATTTTCGATACAAATTATTCGGAAAAGTTCGCGCATAAAATATAATAAACGCTGTAGTGACTTTTCCTTAATAAACTCTCACAATAATGTACATTATCGACATCAACGCTAAAAACTTTAAGTTTATGATCTATTCTAAATACGTATCTTTAATTATCGAATGAATACAATATATAGACGATAATATGCGGATATAAAAAAATTGCCAAGCTTTCACACTAAACAAACGAAAACACAATAATTAATACATTATAGTTTTATATTTGTTTTTAATAAATCATAGCACTTATAGAAGATATGTGTGTTTTAATACATTTAATAAAATCGTAATATTTAAAGTAGGTCAACTATTTTCCTATAGTGTTATCGTAAATCTTTCGTTTTCATTTTTTTCTAATACTTTTAAAGTTTTAACCAGCTATATACATTTTTATACTTTTAAAAGTTTCCGCCACAGATAGGTTTTACTGTAAGTACTTCTACATGTTTACTCGATTTGAATATTTTTAAATTAATCATTTTAGATATTTAATAAATTAAATATTAGTTGATACGTTAGAAAAATACTGTAAAATGTTTATCAAAATAAAAAAAATAAGAATCCGAAATTATTGAGAATTGATCATTATGATGATGAAAGTATTCGTTATAAAAATAATTTCATAATAATTTGAAATGTTATTATATAAAAACGTAACGGATTATGTTTAGCTGTAAATTATAAAAATATGGGCTAAAAAATACAAACGTGTATGTAGTAAGCAAAAGAAACCAAATAAATCAAATATGAATGTACGTCTTATGTTGATCATGCATTTATTATGCATGATGTATAATACGAATAATATTGATGTATCGAAAAAATCGTTTAGGATCGATTAAATAAAAATAAAAAATTGATATACGCTAATCCTCACCCAGATCGTGACGTATACGGTTACAACAGCACTCGTGGTCGCATTATTATAATAACATATTTCATTAAACGAATATCTATTGTACGTAAAAAATCATAATCATAATCGACAACAGCCGATATTGCTCGTATTCGTTAGCATACATAATACCCAGACATAATTACACAGTCTATGTATAGTAATTCTATCGTGAATCTGATTATACGTCATAAAATATACTCGCGCAAAAATAATGTGTATGTATCATGCTATACATGCGCATATCGTTATAATAATATTGGCCTATATATGGAGAAAAAAAATTGAATCAGTTTTATTTTACGTGCTCATTACACGCGCTGTAAATATATACAAGCATATAATTACATATTTTATAGTTTTTGCACACGTTCGATTATGGGTGAAATTGGAATGGTTTTAGTGTTTTTTTTTTTGCTTCCAAAACAATTTCAAGCCGGTATTTTGTAATGATATAAAATTACACAGTTTATGAGCTAAAAATATTGTACATTGATGGTCCATCGACGGTGGATTCTATGATTAGTTCTCAGCAAAATATCGGATAGTAGGGTAAATTGTTTTAATTTTATTATGCAAAAATGTATACAAACAGTACCAGGCACACGTCATACACACACACGCGCACACGAATAAATATAAGGTACAGAGGGTAATAAATCAAAATTTGTTCACGTTATTATTTAAGCGCAATTTTTTTTTTTTTACTCCAAAGTATAATATATAAATATAATATAATCGAGAAAGTATAATAAATCAGTTCACGTGTCAAATGTTCGCGACCAATGAACTGAGCATCTGGTCTGTCTTATTGGTCGTACGATGCAATTTATATTATTGCGTTAGCGCATAAACGGTCGAATTATCTAATATCACGGAACCATGATAATATTATCAACGTCAAACGTCCGGCTCGATAGAATTATAATATTATATTTGAGAATTACTAACGCACGTCAAAAGTTCAAAACTCCGCGCCGTTTGATACATACCCCGCATATCATTATAACCGGACGATTTTTGCCGAACACGAACGTCAGTCAATGGATCATCGTATACTGGAGTCTTGAGCGGGGCTTTTATAATATTGTTTTACATAATTTCTCGTTCTCAGACCGTAATCAATGTTTTGTTACGATTAAAATTAATACGTAGATATATAATATATTGTGTAAACAATATTGCACGTAATACATAATACCCATCGGTGTCATTTCCTTTAGCAGCCCGTTTTCGAAAAAATAATTTCGATTGCATTTTTTTCTAGCTCGTGTTGGCGCGCCGTGAAAATAATCATCACTTTTCCGCTTCATATTATATTATAGTGCCATTGTAACACAGTGCACAAGATAATAATATATAATAAATTACTACCGAACCTATATTGTTGGACGGCATTATAAGACGCGTACATAATGCAATAAGTATTGTTCGAACATCTCGTTCCACGGTTTTAGTTATGATTACAAATCGGTCTACATATTATGACTGTATATAAAAAAGAAAGAACACTATTTTTTTTTATGTCGAAGGTTTTCAACGATAGCAGAACCATGCATTATCTTTATTTGCGTTCGAACGATGATATTACGTGTAGTTCATAATATTTGTATATGATTTCGAGTTTACGTATTTTCATCATTTGGATACAAGACTGATTTATGTCATTTTGTATAGGTCATTCAAAGAAGAGACGACATCGGTGATCCGATACGTGAAAACTTCAACAGGGACTGGACCGATTACAAGAATGGATTTGGTGATCCCACAAAGGAATTTTGGATGGGCAATGAAAACATTTACATGCTTACCAGCAACGACGAATACATGTTGAGGATCGAGTTGGAAGATTTCGAAGGAAACAGAAGGTAAGACGTTTTTACTGATTCCGACGCATTTAATATTAAATTGAGCATTTGGGCGTTAATATTAACTATAATAATATGTCGTACGGTACGATTTTGCATTGTGATTAATAATTAAATAAATTACTGATTTTTTCAAACTTCAAATATTTTCAAACGTTCATAAATCACTTTCAATTCGAAGTGTATAGTAGTGTAAAAAAACTTATACAAATTTATTGCTCCGGGTTAACTATATGGAATGTACGGTGTGTTATGTTGTGATTGATTTTGTCCGTTTTTTATAGATACGCTCAGTACTCCCATTTCAAAATTTACTCGGAATCCGAGTACTATAAACTGGAAATCGATGGATACGAAGGCAACGCGGGGGATTCGTTGAACGACCCGTGGTATGGAAGCAACAACAGTCCGTTCTCTACGTACAACAGGTTTGTGATGGGACGAAAACAGTATTATTATAACGCAACAAACGATTATTATAATAAATTATGAAACATGTCAACATAATACGTATAACACCTGTTACGTTTGTTTTGTGTTTTTCAGAGATAACGATAGATCCAGTTTGAATTGTGCGTCGATGTTGAAAGGAGGATGGTGGTGGAAGTCTTGCGGCAGAGGTCTCAATGGACTATACTTGAACGATCCACAAGATTTGACGGCCAGACAAGGTAAAAAGGAGCGAACGTAGGCAGCACAATAGTCATGAGTGAACGTTCACGGTGTTTAAAATTATTATTGATAAACATTGACCGTTGTCGGTACATGCAATATCGTGACCCGTTCAAACGATAATTATTATCAATATTTTTTAAGACCACCGTGAAAATGTTTAACGATGTACGCGTGAAAAAATTACAACCAAAACTATGATCGTCTTGCGCGTGCGTTATTCGAATCGTACGAAAACGATTGTTTTAATCGATACGACGTCGTAGTACAAGAAAATAGTAAACAAAATCAAATCCAAACGGCACAGTGTTAACTATCGTTCAACAAATCTAGACGCAGCACGCGAATACTCTGAATTTCAATTTTACTCCAAAACGAATGCTCTCGGATTCGTTCACGTAATAATTTGCTTTTTTCGTGGAATAGAAAAAAATTATTTTATTTTAATTTACCCGTCTGCGGATAACGCGTAACATTATTAGTTGTTTGCTTCGAGATGCGGAGGGATTCACTGGTGCGAACAGTTGTTTAATTTAAGAAGATATTTTCAACGTATTCAAAATCGACTGACGCTAGCGGTTCACGCACGAGAAAGTAATAATATCCGCAAAGTACGCTGAACCTAGTTAGACGTATATCACATTATACGTAACGTATTCCCAAATTAATCACAACCACCGTTTCGCGAATGTTCCGAATATTATAATCAGATTGAAATTACATAATGTGCGCTTTGTGTTTACGCACACTCGCGTGCCAAGCTTTAACGGGTGCATGGAAATTTAATTAGATATTATACGCGATAATAATGTTGCGCTGTCTGAACCTCGGGTACGTGAAATGTGATAATATATATTATAATGTGGCTTTGTGATTTAGGTATTGTGTGGTTCCGTTGGAGAGGATGGGATTACACGCTGAAGAAAGCACAAATGTTAATCAAACCAAAGGTCACCGTAATCCCGCCACTGCCCGTCGTCAACGCCGTTTGAGCGACTACAAAAGCTGATGGTGTGGTATTATTGACAATGAGCGCTTAAAAGATGACGATTAAAAGAAAAGAAAATTTAGGTAAAAGAACCGTTGATGAGAACTAGCGTTTTTAATTACACTCAAATTCAGCTATTATTTTGTTTTTTTATATTCACCTTAAAACGAATTTTAGTACGTCTATGATAGTATAACATAATTTTTTTTTTTGGTTGAATCGGAAGGCATAAAAATTGTAAAAATGTATTTATTTTTGTAAATATATTTAAAAAAAAAAACACGTGCCGTATATATAATAATATACATATAATATAAAAAAATATATACATATAATATTAAGATTATTGTTTAGTATTATTAGATGAACTCTGTGTAGTTGTTTATTATTATTATTATTATTTTTTTTTTTTACTTTATTAATAATATTATAATACTATTATTTTAGATAATATTTAAATGTTTATGTGTGTATATATATATATATATATAAACGTATAAACCTATTATCGTAATAATTCATCTTATCCAAGAACATTCGTTAAATTTCTTTACTACGTTCCTTTTTGATCCATCATCATTTCGTTTGTGTAAAAAAAAAAAAAAAAACCCATCTAATAAAATCTTAAATATTATTGCTACGAATCGGCAACGTTTTTTAAATCCTTCCGTTCTCCTTCACTCCTTCGTCTTCGCAAATTGTTAAGTTATTCAACGGACCGCGACATCACTGCGCAAACATAATGTTTAATGTCTGTACCACCGTATGATGAGGACTAACAAATTGTTTGGCATACGGTTTCAAAGCGGCCGTGTACATGGTGGATTATGGGACAGGTTGGGCGAAAACATTTCGTCAAAATGTAGGTGCTCCGTGAACATGTTTTCGTGTTATATGCGTATGTTACCACATCTGTGAGCAGCTCTGTAAGACCATGTTCAACGAGAATGTTTATAAGTACATAAAATAAATTCCAAGTGCGAAATCGATAGAAACATAGATTAAAAAAACTTATACTTTTTACTCACTTATTCACTAACTTTCGCAGTGTTTTCTAGGACTTTCGGTGAAGGAAACTTTTACGATAAGACTCATTATTAGTTGGCGACTACATAGAAAAAAGGAAAAAATAAAAATATTACCATTTTAAACGAATAATTGTGTGATATTTTACAATCACAAACTGCATTACATTGACAGTTAAAGACTATAAAAAACCATTTTATCGGTTATTTGCCAATGATATTATACTAATGTGCTTAACGTAGGTATTACCGGATAAAATATAAACTCTACTATACTTCTTCGTATCATAAATTAACATAGAGATTTCAATAATATCATAAATATACTTATTTAATAATTCACTTATTACTAATGTTTTTAACGTGAATGTTCATAATTTTTTTTGTTGATTTTATTTATATATACAAAACGATTAAGCCCTGCAATTCTTACAAAATGCAACTGACGGAGTACCAAAATATTTAGTCACCCAATTATTTCCTATTTGCAGTCTACTTTTAATTACTCTATCACAGGTAGACGTTTAGTTGGTATAATTATTATATTTTCTCCTGATACGCTTGATGTTCTCGATGTCTTGTGAAACCGAGGCCGAGCCGGTAGACAGAGAAGTTGAAAAATCAAGTTCCCGTCAATAAAGTCTACACATTTTAACCGGTGGTATTATGCTAGCCGGCCGCAGTGTCACGAAAACGATTATTTTAGAAATAATAACTGTCCAGGATTAATTGGAAACAAAAAGGGTCAAGGAGACGACACATAATACGCGCAGATACGAGTGATGATGCATTAAATTTGGTCGAAAACGATTTGCCTGCGATAGAAACGTATCTATGCAGCCTTAATGATTGGCAAAATTAACTATATACTTATATTATCAAACCAGCCGGAATAAAATGCGTGTACCACCGTCTGATCAATGACAATATTATTAAAATAATCACAACTTCAATTACCGCGTTGAATTCTACAGCGGTTAGACGACGGCATCATGGTCCTACCATGGTGCTGAAAAAGTAAATAGTTAATATTAGAGTGTTGAGTAACGGATCGTGCGTCGTATATTATTAAATTAACAAAGGTAGAAAAAAGTGCGCATGTATATGCGTTAAAACAAAGTATAAATGTCATACCGTGGAGATCGACTAAATATCAAGGCTGGACGATATAATTGACGAATTGAACAAGTTAAAGTGAAGTTAATTTTAACTAACTTAGGTATTTAACGAACACAATTTTTTTTAAAAGTAACTTCTAACTAAAACCAGTTAAATGTTATCCTTTGATATTCAGCAGCTAATCAGTTAATTTATTTTATAGTTGTGTTAAGTCAATTCTTTTTCCTATTTAAATTCCATAGATAAATAATAAAAACATTTTTTTTTTGTACAAATATTTATTGAACAATACTTTACGATATTTATTTATTTGGGGAGGGGAGGATGTCTTCCATTATGTCTGGAAACCCCCCAGACTTATGTAAAAAAAAAAAAAAATGCTAATATATCACCGAAGACACAAACTAAAGAAATAATTATGATATTGGATTTTATACTAACCGTATGTTATCGAATAAAGATAAGTTATGACAAAAATTTGGATGCCAAATATATCTTACAAATTCCCACAAAACCTTTATACAGTTCAAAGTAAACCAAATTATTTAAAGTTCCAGTATTCATGACTGTTAAGATTCCCTTGGTTGGTTTACTCAATAAAAGAAAATGGTGCATTTTGTCGAATCTATGTAGCTTTTTCTAAATCTAATGAAAATAACGGACAAAATTTAAATGCGTCAGTAAAAAAAAAAAATATGATAATTGGAGAAATGCAATAGTTGATTTCAAAGAAAATTCTGACAAGGTTTATCATAAAACTTGTGTGTTAAGTTCAGATCATTGTATTGATGTAATAAAACATTCTGGAAAGTCAATATAACGTACAAAATAGAAATTGGAAGAGCTGAACAAATTAGAAAAAATCGAAAAGACAAATCTCCAATAATTCAAATAGTAGTTATATGATAATATAAGAAGATAATTTTTAAAATAAATATTAAGTTACAACTTTAATATTATACCATTTACATGAGTTTCAAATGTAAAACTTCTTGTCAATTCCTAGCACAGTGATTTGTTAAAAAGTAAGTTTAATGATTTTTTATATCAGTAAATAATTCTAAAAATGTTGTTTGTAAGGTTTAATAAATGTTGGACACCTCCCGAGAAATCACCCAAAATACGCCACTGATAATAATAATAATCAAAATTATAATAACTATGGAAGTATTGAATGGACTCCTGGAATTCAATAAGGATTGAAGTAACCTGCATGAATATAATTTGGTTTAAAAATATCATAATATGATTCAATGAAAATATGGTAACCTATATAATTTTAGCTACTATTTCTTTCTTTTTGATGTGTAACTTATATGAGTTTAGTAAGAAAGACAGATAAATATTTTTAACTCACGTTTCTTTGGATTAACTTGCCTTAACAAGTTAATCAGTTAAAGGTATAGGGCTCATTTGTTTCACTGGCTATAGTCTTGACAAATATATTATATTCAATCGGTTTTACTGTATTGTTGTGCGTGCTATGTCATCACCGTCTCGTGTAATCATGTCATACAGTACCCACAACCGACGCCGTAACATAATAATATTGTATTAAACACACTTTTGTAATGACACACACGGTTTCCAAAACGAATAATATCATAATATATTATTAAGCATATTATTATTAGGTAGCGTTGGAAATTTCATTATAACGATATTGTAATGTCTGCAGAGCATAATATGTTATTATAACTTATAACATACACTATAATACACGTAGTAGTGCGTATAGTAATGAGAATTGACCTACATCAACTTGCGCGAAAAAAATATATCGAACCGGATGCATGCGTGTGACGTGAGTTTATTCTTGACGAAACACACACATTTTTAAATTATTTAGGTATCATACAAACACACATACACGGTGTTGGTTGTCGCGCGATAATATTATAGCTAATGGAATTTCATCTGCGTAGCTCTACGTTTGTTTGTAAAATGGTGACACGAAGGCGCTGATTACTTAAGCACGCGCATTGACTGTGTATTAAAACCCCATTGCAATATGTTTCACAATTTTTAAGAGGTTTTTCAACAATTTTTTACTTTTCAGCCGTACATTGGGTATACTAATAATATTTTTGGTATATATATATATATATACTCATATAGTAGTAATATTTTGTCACGAGATCATGATTGATGATATAGTTGTTCAATATAATGATACATAAATCATAATTCATACGTACTAATAAGTAGTAATATTCCAATTTATGTTACTATAGTCGATTTTTTTTTTTTTTTGCATACATGTTACACGACGCACTCACATCCCAACTAAGCTTAAATTTTCTATTTGCCGATCTAACAGCCGAAGTAAGGATTTTTTTCTTACAACATTGCAGTGTATACATTATACATACAGTCACCGTAGATGTTCGAGTAAAATGTTATTAGGTTTGTGTGTACATAATGGTGCACGTACACGGTAGATTAATTTAATAACTTTACGCGCGCGGGAGGTAACCATGTTTGATTTAGTTTATATTTTTTATGCATCGATAATAATAAATTACTCAACGGTGGCGGTCTGGAAATATCGTTGTTGTTATTATTATTATGATTATATCGATACGCGAACCAGTGGAAACTAGATCGAAACCATAGTTATTATGAAACTATATATGTACAATAATATTATAGGTCGAGAACATATTATTCGTGTATAAGGTACCGTTTCTTTTTCTCTTTATTTTTTTTTTTTAATAATACGTATTATCATAAGTTACTGAAAACAACACGGGAGATATTATTATCTAGGTACAAACACGAATATTGCAATGTACTTGAAACGGAACGACAAAATCGACGTCGAAAGTTGCGATATGTATCCTACATAGATGTTCGTCAAATATTTCTGTACATAGAAGGCCTGGGGAAGCAAAAGTGACATTTTGTACATAACTCCATTTTTAAAGAATCGTTTTACATATTTTTTGTTTTTAACACTACCATTTGATAAAGGAATGTAATTCAACTTATTATATTAAGCCACAATAACTGCTTATACGTATGTCAACAATGGCGTACACAGAATTCGTATATGGGAGGAGGGGGTACCATAAGTGTAATTGACATTTTCTTTATATAACTCCATTCTTACATTCAAATTTTTTCTCGTGGAAGGGGAGGTTAATCTAATCACACAATCCAAATAAACAAGTAAATTAAATTGTATAGGTATTATAGATTAAACAATATTTTAATCTTGCCAGATAACAACAATATAGGTAGATAAACTATTAACGGCAATTATCTAATAATTATTATCGAATACCGATATTGAGTGTATCTACCACTAAGGTGAATATTTTTAAGGGGGGCTGTAAAACACAGGAAAATAATACAACGGAACATAATTTGTAGGAATAATAAATACAGGAAAGGTGTTGCATGGAATTATAATACACAGGAAATTTTTTAGCAGGCAAGATATTTCACGGGAAAAAAATAAAAATCGGGATAGTAAAAACGGGAAAACAATAAACAAATTATTAAAATTTATAATTGCCTGTTTTTCATATTCCTATGTTATATTTTCTAGTGTTTAAACTTTAAACATTCTCATCCATTACTGCAGTGACTTACGTGACACCCAATTTACAGTAATTTAGATTACAATTCCACAGTATTCATAAGCGCATAGGCGTCACTAAGGGGTATCGAGGGATATTTTTGCTACCCCAGACATTTTTTTGGGTAGCAAGGGTATCATTTCGCTACCCCCAAAAAAGTCTTCGATTTTAAAAATATATTCGATTATGTTAAGGTTAGATTCTTGACACAATCATACAGGCAATAAAAGACAAGTTTAATGAAAATGATTTAAAGATTTTAAACTCAATAAACAACATTTTAGTTGATAAGAACCCTGATGTATCTGATATTCAGGAAGTTAGTTCAGTATATGGGTTTGATGTAAATGAATTTAAGTCTGAAATAATTATTTTCAATAGAATCTTTACCAGTTTGAAAAAAGAAATTAACTTTGAAAATAAATTAGCATATATAAAAAAAAGTTGAAGTTGGGAGTAGTTTCCCGCTATATTAATAGATGTTTTTAAATTATTTTTAACTATACCAATGAACAGTGCATCATGTGAAAGAAGCTTTTCGTGCCTAAGAAGACTAAAAAATTACTTAAGAACAACCATGGACCAAACAAGACTAAGTGACATAGGTTTATTGTATATACACAAAGATAAAGAGGTAAATAAAAATGCAGTTATCGACGAATTTTGTGCTGACAACAAACGCCGACTTAATTTAAAATAATAAATTTTTTAGTACTCATACATTTAATAATTAATATAGGTATAATTTTTTTCTTTGTGTTTTGTTTTTAATAAATATATTGATAAGTTCAGTTAAAATGTTAACTATACATGTGCATTTTTATTATATAAAATAATGATTAAGCCTATAAAAACTTATTTTTTACTTTCTAAAAATAAACTTTGCTAGCTCAGAATTTGGACTCTAGTGACGCCCATAAATATGCGTATATAAGGGGGGGAAGAGGGACCAATATGTAAATATTCCCTTTTGGAACACGTTAGTATTGGTACCCCTAACATACAACAATAATATGAATTCTACATTTATACCGGATACCTAGAGCAGTTATTTGTACAGTTGTACATGATAAAAAATGAAAATGCAATGACATTATTGATAATTTTCTCCTCGAAAATTGTTATTTGAAACTTATTTTTGTCCGAACAGTAGGATTCAATATATTTACAGAAAGGCCATTTAAAGGTGTACACTATAATAATTTCGAAAAGTATTAACTTTTTTTGATTTATTGTGACTATATTGTGTCTCCCAATAGAATCTACCAGAACAAAATTTAGACAAGGGCCTTAACAACAAAGATAAAATTAACGGTTAAATTGACACAAATTACTCATTTTGTCAAAAATACTTTGAGCAACGACCAACATCATTCATTTTAAGTAAAAAACTGTTCAATAGGACAATTTTTGGTTTCATCAAAGTAGTGTAAAGCAATTAATAATTGATCGTAATGACCTATATCAGTTGTTTCATCAACTATTAAAAAAAACTTTTTTTAATGTAGTTTAATGTAGCTTGTAGGTAATAAGAATATTAAATTGTTTTTAGATGTGTTATTTGTAATTACTGTTTATTACTGTAATAATTTTCCGGTTTATTATTTTCCCAGTTTTTATATTCCCAACAAATTTTTTCCTGATTTTTATTTTCCTGTTTTTCTCATTCCCATGTTATATTTTCCCGTGTTTTAAGCGGTCCCTATTTTTAAAGTACATATTAAACTTTTAGTTCAGTTTAAAATGTTGAAAACCAAAACTACAAATTTTATTAAAATAAAACATCTGCAGTGTATAATTTTTTGGTAATTTTCCATAACTTCATAGAAGTTTAAATTTTCACAAGAAAAATTGTCAACCAAGATTTTGAAGATAATGTTAGATGGTAAAGGTTTGAGAATGTAGTGTGAAAGGAATAATATGTTGATATAAGATCTTAAGTTATTATGTGTTTAAGAATTAAATTCTGTTAAATTACCTACCGAGATTATTATAAATAAATATGTACGATGTTAATACTTGTTGTAATTAAAATTTTTCACCATAATTTATTTTTATTATAACGGTACGTATAATTAATATAAGCAGATATAAAGAGAAACCGCTGATGATGAATGATAATATTATAATAATACGTAAAATAGTTTTAAATTTTTATTATAATGCCACAAAATAAGAACGGTAATAAAATAAATCATTTCATTTTGTGTGTAACCAAAAATCATAAACCAAATTCATTAAGCATATAAGCATGTTCATTTAATAGGTTATACTTTTTTTTATCTCAATTAATTGCATTGTACTAAAATCAATTCAATACTGGTAATTTTTAAACATTAATATACACAAAAAGAATAAAATCGATTCTATTATAAATGCGTTTAATCAGTTTGATGTACAATTAACGATTTAACCGGCATTTTTTTTTTAACTTAAATCATTTTCAAAACTACCGAGAAATCTGTAAAAATCAGTTTTTAATGTTATAAGTTATGGTAAGGTGATTGAAGAATTCTTTATAATACTCCTGGACTTCTGGTCAATATTGTGTAAGGAACCAGTTTTCACCTCATTCATAGTTAAGTAAGTAAAAATTAACATAACTTAATTAGAAGTAAGAACTCTGAAACCCATAAATGCCACCAATAAAAAAATTATAAGTCAATAAGTGAACCTTTTTTTGTAGATGTTCTTTTTTTCTCTATAGATAATTATGTATTGGTACTCTTTTTTTTTTTTTTTTGCAATTCAATTATTCGTAGAAGTCAGGATAAGTAAAAAATGATGATAATTCACATTTGGTTAAGGTCAGACCTTATTCACACACCTTTCTGTACATTGTACAATTAGTTTGAACGTAGATTCTAGTCATGTTAGAATGACAGATGACACGTTCGATCCAAATAGAACTATATAGCTATAATGTTTTATAAGTTCGGAAATACTAACAAAAACAAATGTCGATAGGTATACGTTAGGTTAAGTTCTGCAGGATTCATTTGATTTGAATCGTATACAATATTGGTATACGTCATACGACTATTCTAACTGCGGACCGCTCTTTTTAAAAACAATAAAACCATGCGCCCGAACACCATCATAATAATATAGAAAACCAGCATACACAATACCTACGTTTTGAATTCCCCGTAATTCCACCGGCGACGCGCACGGATATCAGCTCTGGACAATCTAGTTCGATCGCCAAATACCGCCAGCATGGTAATGTTTTCAAATTATATAATTTACGATGAATCAAAGTAGGTATATCAATTATCTTATCTAACCCGAAATTATAATGCGTCATAATTATTGTACTTTCTTTCTGTGAAATACATTTCGCACAAGAAAATTAATTTGCAACTTATTGAACAAAAACAAATTGAAAATGACGTGTACAGTGTACACATAATAAATCGAAGCCGCCGAGACCACGATCAATATTCAGGTTGTATGTTATGTGTACCCATTATTCTTACGACCGTTTGCAGTGTGCTATTAACAATTATGGTAATCCAATTATTTTATAGTTTCTACGTAACACATGGTATACCTACACGTCGCATTAATTTAATATCAGTTGTATTATACCTATACCTATAATAGAATTTGAAAATTAATGATATGATTTAGGAAATTAGTGTTATTATTTTTACGGCCGACGGGTTTCAATATGTAAACATTACGCGATACGGCCACACACGGAAAAGGAAAATAAATAAACCCCCTGTATAATTTGATTTCGATAAAACTAATTGAATTACGTTACACTAAACCAGTATTTAAATTGTTTCCAGTAGTTATTATAAACACCGTGATGACCAATAATTATTACCAAAGTCTTATAGCAATGGATTTACCTATTATTACACTATATATTTTTAAATTGTTTATGTTCAGACAATTTGTATTAACAGCTGGCGCCTTTATAATATAAAAATACATAAATATATCAATAAATTATTATAATTATAATACCTATATATTGCGTTTGAATAATTAAATGCACTTGGATTGTACGTGCTTAAAATCGTTAAAATATTTTCATAAGTATGCACTCAATATTTTCATCTTAAATATAAATTAGAATGTAGTAAAAATTAGGAAAAAAATCATTCATAAAAATAATTTCTTTGTCTGATTTTAGTTAAATATACTCCTATAGTTGTTATAATTTATTGTTCTACTTCTATGCTATTATATATTTTATCATAACATTGTATTTTAATCACACATATTTGTAAGGTCAGTGAGTGTAGTCAAAACTTAAAAGTTAAAATCAATAAGAAAATTAATTTAAAATATTTTTTTGCCAGTCCATATTCTAAAATTAACATAATATAACTAGATAAGATTCACTTAAAATATAATATGTAATAAAACACTATAACAGAATGTATTATATTTACTGGAAACAGTGGAAACCCCTTGAAATACTTATCTGCTTATACTTTAATAAAATTGAATTAAAATGTCTTAGAAAATATAATAATAAATTATACATTCTGATTAATATAAACATAAAACAACGAGCATGTCGTGGCTAAGTGGTATAAAAAGATTGTGCTTGAGCGTACTCATCATTTTTAAACCCAGTAATCATATTTAATGTTTTATTAGATTCTGAACGGAGTGATGGAATCTATTGATTTTACAATGATGTATGTTTTTTTTTTTTTGTGTCTGACGACACCTTTTTTTGCAGTAAAAATGCTTCGATTTGCTTAAACAGCAACTTTTATGAAAGGAAAGTGAATGTAGATGGTACGTGGGTTTGTCAAAAATCCAACTTTTTTAATACTTTTTGAAAAAATCGAAAAAAAACGATAAAAAAGTTACGAAAAAACAGGAAATTTTACGCAAAATCACGTTTTTACAAACTTCATTTTTTTAAAATGCTCTCACTCAAAAACGAAAAACCGCAACAACTTGAAATTTTCACCAAATCTTTATATTGGCGTTCTTTATACATGGTTAAGTTTTCAAAGTATTTGATATATTTTGACTTATTTATAGATAATTTAAATTTTCGATTTTTGTAAGTTTTTTTTTTTAAATATCTATAATATTTTTTTGGCTGTCCGAAAACTCTTGGAAATGTATTAAAGGATTAAATATAAGTTATACTAATTGTAACTAAAAAATATCGGAGACGGTTTCACTCAAATTTTTTTTATAAGTCCATAAAGTTCAAATTTGTATATAAAATATGTTAAAATCGCGATAATTTGCAAGTTATTTTGTAGTTGAAAAGTCATAAATTTTTTCTGTTTATACTTAAGGTTCAAAATTTCAACCCTAGATTGTCCATAAGCTTACCTTCAAAAATATATAAATTATTTCTACCAGACTTATAAGAAAAAAATTTTATGACTATTTTAAATTTAAATTTTTACGAAATTGCATTATAATTCAATTTAAATATAAAATACTATATTATTATATACACATTTTAGACAAACATATTAACTCCGTTCAAAATCGTTA